>PVIC010016363.1:0-34021 GCA_004025085.1 Thryonomys swinderianus | reverse complement strand
AGCCCAGGCAAGCCTCAAACTCAGCAATCCTCCTGTCTCTGCCTCCCGAGTGCTGGGATTACAGGTGTGAGCCACCACGCCCGGCACTGTGGTATGTGGTATTGATTGCTGGTGGGTGTGAATCACCATGCCCAACATTGTATGTGGTTACCGGGATCGAACTCAGGACCTTGCACTTGCGAGGCAGGCGCCAGAACCACAGAGCTAAATCTCCGGCCCTCACTGTGTTTTTTAAAGATACTTACTCAGTTGTCTCAACTCTTCATGGAGGTTTCTATGCCAGGAACGCATGCAACAGTGTCTGTATCCTGTAAAATGTCACCAGCCTAGAGGAATGTGTGTGCATGCTGTGCTGTACCTTATACACCAGAATGAGGTGGGGCAGGGTTTGTGGGCTACATGCACAATTCTTGGAGAGGACAGATGCAGAAAAGGGCTGTTGTGTTTTCCACAGGTACAACTTTACGTTGTAAATACTGTCTCCGGCGGTTTCAGTGTTTATCCTGGCTTCTGGGGCCCCTTGTAGTTGAAATGGCTGGCAGTCAGGTGATGTTTCTTGTATTGGGTCGTGAACACTAACACCAGTGTCACAAAATTCTCTTGCAAAATGCTTTTGCTTGCTCGTACTTTCTTTTCTTCCTGTTCTTGGAGACTTCACTGCTACAGACTTGTGGCCATTTTCCCTTCCTGTCTTACTGCTGTCGGCAGTTATGTAACAGGATTAAAGGGATACCTCAATTTCTAAAAATAGAAGTTCAAGCTGTTTACTGCCCATCAAAGGGAAGTTATAAAAATATAACCAGCATTATATTATTTTGGCATACAGATGTTTAGTTTCCCACACTGGCTTTGTGTATAGAAAATGAAAACAGTTACAGAATTTTCCTTAGTATACAGTTCTGTTGAAGCTTATGCTAGCTTCACATTAACTCCTTTTTTGGAAAGAATTTTATATGAGGAAGATTCATCTGAAATAACTTCTAATAACTGAAATCCCAAGAAGCTACTTAAATAGAATGTATTACTCAGGTGGGGACCCTAAATATGTTTACCATTTAAAAATTAAAAGTATTAAAAGAAAATACTGCTATATTATAGTAACTTAATTTCCATTTGGTATGCACAGTATGTAATCTTAGACCATTTTTAATGCTCCATGTATATAGTTTGTCACAAACTACACTGTTGGGTGGATATAGATGGAATGGTGGAAAGAGATTTGGGATCCAAGTGGAACTGGCTTAAAGTTCTTGTCCCTGATTTTCTAGATTTTTAACCAAGTCACTTAAACTCTGAGCTGGAACTTCTACATCTACCAAGGAAAAAGAACTCATAATTTCCAAAAGAACTCATAATTTCCAAGGTTGACACAAGGAGTTGAGGTGTTATATATACAACTTTCAGTATAGTGGCTGGCTTGGTACCATTCCCTAATAAGTAACTGTCATTGACATAATTATGCTGATGATGATTAGCTAAAAATATATTGTGAAAATTATTTAATATACTGTATAGGGAAATAAAAATACATAGGCCATATGTGAGGTTTATTTGAGGGAGGGGTTACTTTTTGGTTTTGGTCCCATGATCACTTATTGGAAAATAAATCTTTGTTTCTTCTGACTGGAAGGCTCTCTTAGGCCCATCCTGAGAGTCAGTATATAGTTGCTCTTATTTTTTAGATTTTTAGTCTGTTCCATTGAACAGTGTGTCTGTTTATGGACCACTTCCTCACAGTAGCTTTGTGTTTTACAGTTTGGTGGGAATTGGTTTCATCTCATTATTTTTCATTTCCAGTACTATACGGGGCTTTAAATCAGCTTGTCTAGTTTTCCACCCCAGTTTTTTTTTTTGAGACAGGGTCTCGCTTTGTAGTTCAGGTTGGCTCTGAGCTCACTATGTAGCCCAGGCAAGCCTTGAACTCAGCAGTCCTCCTGTCTCTGCCTCCCGAGTGCTGTGATGACAGGCGTGAGACACCACGCCCGGCACTGTAGTATGTGGTATTGATGGCTGGTGGGCGTGAGTCTCCATGCCCAGCATTGTATGTGGTCACCGGGGATTGAACTCAGGACCTTGCACTTGCGAGGCAGGCGCTGGAAGCACTGAGCTAACCCTCCGGCCCCCCACCCCAGTTTTGTTGTCATTTTTCCTTCTTGTTACAATTAAATAAATACATGAACTTATTAATTATATAGTGGATAACAATTTATTATATATTGTTCTACATAAAAATATGATGTGCTTTCCTCTTTGTATGTTCCTCAGTAGCATTACATCTTAAAGTTTTCTTCATGTAGAATATGAATTTCTCTTTTTACATCTCTTAGTGGTCTTAATGAATGCTTTTTTAGTTGTATCTTCTGGCTTATACTGCTTTTTCTTTTTGGGAAGGCTGGTAGGGGATTAAACCCAGAAACATTTACCATTGAACTATACCCTCCTGCCTTTTTATAACATTTTCAGGCAGAGTCTCTCATTAAGTCGGCCAGACAGACCCTGAACTTGCAATTCTCCTGGCTCAGCCTCCTGAATAGCTGGTATTATAGTTCTGTGTCACTGTACCAGAAGTTTTTTCTTTTGAAAATAACTGACATTTCAAAAGAGAAAATGATTGACATGTATACATTTACTTTGTAATAATAATGAGTCATCATTTCTCACTTACTCTAATGATTTTCTATGCACTGACATATGCTCACTGAATCTTTAATATCTAAAAAGTAGATATTCCTGCTTTACACTGAGGAAATTGAGGTTCAGATAGGTTAAATAACTTGCTAAAAGTTACATAGCTAGCTGTACAGTGGCAGATTCAGGGCTTCAGAGCCCAGCATTCTTAACTTCTGTACTAGGCTGTACCTATCACTTAACTCTCATTTGTATCATATTGTTTGTACAGAGCCTTTGTAATATGTTGTTCTGTGATTCTCTTTGAGTGTCACCCTCCCCGAGAGTACTTTCTATTTGGACTCATAGTTTCAGGCCACGGTCACATAGCTCTCTTGTTTCCGAGCCTTGGGTGAGGCTCCCGGAAGCCAGGAGAGAGAGCTCACTTTTCCAGCAGAGCCCTCCCTTGGAACCCATTAAACCCATTAGACCGTGTCTGCATGATCAGAGTCATCGTGATCCATGTGCTTCCCAAAGGCTGCTGCTAGCTGCAGTCTCCTGACTCCTCAGTGTCTTCCCGTGGTGGGAAGGGACCAAGCAGCACTCTGGGCTCCTGTTACAAGGATGTTAGCACTGCTTGTGAGCACTACAGCTTTCTAATTACCTCCCAAGGGCCCTGCCTTCAAATACCATCAAATTGGGGAGTAGCCTTCTTCATATAAAGGAGTTTGAGGCACACAAACAAAAGAAATGTCAAGTGATTGTACAGTGATGTCTGAAAATATAGAGAGATGTATAAACTTCCTAAGCATGAGAATGCCAGAAAACAAACTATAATAAGAATATTTATTGATTTCAGTATACAAATATTTAACTCTTACATATACTCCAAAATCTCAGGCACATGATTCAATAGTAAATATGCTATAGCACTACAGAATTCACACATCAGTGTACAACTACATGTACTTGTATAATTTTCTAGATATAGAGCTAAAACAGTCCAAAATGTTCACAATGCAGCAGTTTACTATGAGCTTCTAATTTCTGGTTCTAGATTCCTGAAGAGAACCTAGCCAGTTTCTAACAACTGCAAAAATAGGTGTAAAAGCAGTAGCAATTATTGCATGCTGTAATAAATTGTAGCAGAGAAATTGGTTCCGCTGGTGTCAAGTCCTGAGGTGTCTCAATCACTTTCCTCATCTCACAACAAAATACCTGACACCTGCAACTTAGGAGAGGTTTGTTTGGGCTCACATTTACAGTCCACGGTGAGCTGGCTCCAAAGCAGGATCGCCTGGCAGAGGGCATCACAGAGGTAAGGCTACTTGTGTCATGGAACCAAGAAGCAGAGAAAGTATGGGGGAGAGTGGGAGGAAGTGTACCCTACAGGGTCACACCCCCGGCTGTCAGCCTCTTCCTGCCAGAGCCCACCTTCTAACAGCAGTGATGTCCCACAATCCAGCTACTTTCCAAACACCCTCCCCATCAGACCATGGGGCTCTTGGGGGGTCTGAGTATAAACTACAGCAGGATGGAGCCCAGGACCTTGTACATGCTCTGTAGATCCTCTACCACTGAGCCCCCACTCTTCTTTTTGAAGTTCATACTCTTCACGGAAATACTGAAAGTATAAGTATTAGGGATTTTCTTTTGTGAGACCGTCATAATTTAAACTATATGTTGTATTTTAAATAATTATGTAATCTTGCTATGATTATTTTTGTATACTTCTGAAAGCATTTCATGTTAAGTTGATGCTCTATTTGAATAATGCAAAGGCATAATAGTGTTTTCTTCTTTTCCTCTGTGTCTTCCTATTGGTAGCATTAGAAAGAAGTGTGTCTAGGGTAACCCAATGAGATAAGACTCAAAGATGAATGCTCAACATTTGTCACATTGGTATTTGAACTCTCTGTCATTTTGGAAAACTTTTAGAGCAGGCTGTGTCCTTTTTGGTGACATGAAACGGGAATGAGACTGAGCAGCACAAGAAAACCTAAATTGCAGGACCCACAGGGATCTGTTGGAGGGGCATCTCTACACCCTGCACTTAAAGTGTTCCAAATGCTTTTAATGGCTGTGTCTTTAGAGAAAGATGTCTCTAGTATCTTTCTCTAAAAAGAGTAAGACTTTTCTAGGTTAAAAAAGAAATCTCATTAATTTGAATTTTCCTATTTTATGTCTTTAATTCTGACACGTTGAGACTACATAAAAATTTACCTTCATCTTTGATGTTCATGACAAATGAACATTTTCCAAATGTCTTCAGTAATAGAACAGAAAACAGTATGTACATGCAACTCATTTGGGTTCTTTTTGTTTGTTTGCTTGTTGTTGTTTTGTGTATATGTTACTGTTGTTTTGGTGCTGAGGTTAGAACTCAGGGCCTAGAGCTTGATGAAAATGTGCTGTATAGCCCCAGTCCTCAATTTGTTTTAGTTTATGTTACTGACCTTATTTAAGAATAGATGAGCTGCTCTTTAATAACTTATTTTTGTTTCTGAAAATCTTGTTCAGATTATTTTCCCTGTTGGTATCCAGGAAATTCTGCTATTTGTTAGGTAATTGCCACTGATGAGCACACATTTGTTTAACTGAGCACATAATCACTGCGGTCAATAAGAAAGTTTTTATCTGGTGAAAGTGACAGCAGGGAGCCAAAAGATGGGAGAATGTGTTTGGAGAAGTAGTGACAGAAACCCAACACTTCAAGCTAACATCAAGCATCAGAAAGAAACCCAGGATGAATTATATTCGCTGGGCCTGGGTTTTATAATCGCCACTGGCGTGGGACATTGCTATGTAAAAATGAGGAAATTAGGGCTGTGGATTTAGCTCAGTGGTTCTGGTGTCTGCCATGTAACCTCAAGGTCCCGAGTTTGAGTTTGATACCCAATAACCACATACCACGATGTTGAGCATGATGACTCATGCCCATCAGCAATCAGTACCACACAGCACAGTGCTGGGCGTGGTGGCTCATGCCTGTAATCCCAGCATTCAGGAGGCAGAGGCAGGAAGATTGCTGTGAGTTCAAAGCTTGCCTGGGCTACATAGTGAACTCAGAACCAACTTGAACTACAGAGCAAGACCCTGTATTTAAAAAGGGTGGGATTTACCTCAGTGATTCGGGCACCTGCCTAGCAAGTCCAAGATCTTGAGTTCCATCCCTGGTCACCACATACAACAATACCGGGTGTGGTGAATCACACCCACCAGCAATCAGTACACATACCACAAGGCTGGGCATGATGGCTCACGCCTGTAATCCCAGCACTCAGGAGGCAGAGGCAGGAGGATTGCTGAGTTTCAGGTTTGCCTGGGCTACATAGTGAGCTCAGGGCCAGCCTCAACTACAAAGTGAGACCCTGCCTCAAACAAACAAAAAAATAGGAAAAGTTGCACATAAACATAGCTACAAAATTCCAAGTGATTTCTTAACGTACCAGAAAAAGGGACCCTCTTCACAGTTGAGTGCCCAAATTGTGTACAGAGGTTTGGCACATGGGTGGAAGTAAATCAGCCCATGGCCAGTAGAACAGTTTTAGTTGGAGAAACTGTGAAGGTTTCGTTTATTTTGTTTACCAAGCAGTTGATGTGTTCAGGGGTAAGTTCACAAAGGAATCAAAGCATTTGAAAATTATAGTCCATGATCTCTTCCTCTTGACAGCAGAAGACTCACAATTTGGTTTTTCATTGTCTTTCTTCATTTTTTTTAATTGAATTATTTATTGGTACAGTTTATAGACAGCTCACAATCACACTCAACATTGGGGAATTTGTAACAGTATATGACATGAGTTAATTCTCATTTTTACCCATATCCGTACCTATCCTACGACCTCCCTACCCCCTATATACATGTGCTTTCTTTTTCTTTTTAAATCATATTTATTCTTTCCCCTCGTTACTTTCCCCTACCACTTTCCCTTTGAATATTTCCTATTTCACAAAATCTAACATACATTCTAGAGCTCATTTACATCTGCAGGATCTCATATCAGAGAAAAAAATACAGTATTTTACATATCTATGACCTGCTTATTTCACTTATTAGTATGTTCTCAAGGTGTGTCCATTTGTGCATAAATGACTCCAACTTGTCATCTATGGCAGAGTAATACTCCATTTTATTTTATTTATTTATTTATTTTTTTTTTTTTTTGGAGACAGGGTCTCACTTTGTAGTTCAGGCTGGCTCTGAGCTCACTATGTAGCCTAGGCAATCCTCGAACAGGAGGATTGCTGAGTTCGAGGCTTGCCTGGGCTACATAGTGAGCACAGGGCCAGCCTGAACTACAAAGCGAGACCCTGTCTCAAAAAAAAAAAAAAGTAAGCTCTGCTGTTTTTTATATTATGAACAATTAGGACTTAAACTCTTAACACTTTAGGTCATTATGGGAAGTCTATTTAGCCACCTATTCAAAAGACTGTTACAGTGTATTTGAAATCTAAATTAATATAGTAATCATATGTAACAAATTATTTGCTGTTATGTAATATAAGTGTAATTAGATATATGTAAAAGCTTATCCAGCTATAAACTGCAGATTGGACACAAAGTATTTCAGCTAAAAAATACATTAGGCTCTGTGCTCAGGGTTTAAGAATTCTGTTTGTTAATTCAGAGAATTATATACTTTATAATATGATGGAGAGGATGTTCTTCAAAAAGTTTCTCAAGGACTGAAGCTTATGGTAAATTTACAACAGAATATTTTTTAAACCTACCTTCAAGTAACTGTGCAGCATATTTGGGGCAATTAAAAGTATGGCAGCTAAAGAAGAATATGCTGTGGGTATGTTTTCCAACATTCACTTCAAAGCTGAAATATAGTATCCGTTAATCTGTTCTTTAATGGTGATGTTAGTTCCTTTGTTACTGTCGAGTTTACCTTGGCCTTGGTGCTGGCAATTAAATGGCACAGTGAAGATTACTGGAAAACATTAACTTGTTATTGTTAGTTGACATGTGCTGAGGTTGATGGGAAGTAAGGTTTATAAATAGCCTTGTCTGGGCATTGATTTTGCAATCTGCTGAGTTTCAAAGATGAATCTCATCCTTTGGTCTCTCCATTATTTACATTTAAGCTTTATTTAACAGAATATTTTCATCTTTTTGAAAAATACAATATTGGGAATATTGGATGTGACCATGATATGCCCTGTTAAAATTTTTATTCTTGGCCTGGGAATTTGGTTCAGTGGCACCGCTCCTATCTTATAAGCATAAGGGCCTAAGTTCAATTCCTGGTACCATGGTGGGGAAAAAAAAAAACAGTTCTTATTTTTTTAAAATAAATTTGCTTAATTTGAGGAGAGAATATTATATAAAGGTGGTCTTTCACTTTTAGGAAGGGGTCTACAGTTCTTTCTTTTCAATTTAAGTCATTTATATCTTAGTCAAGAATGGTGTTAAGGTTTTTTTTTTGTTTTGTTTTTGCTTTTGAGACAGGGTCTCACTTTGTAGTTCAGGCTGGCCCTGAGCTCACTATGGTGCCCAGGCAAGCCACCGCGAACTCAGCAATCCTCCTGTCTCTGCCTCCCGAGTGCTGGGATGACAGGCGTGAGCCACCACGTCTGGCACTGTGGTATGCGGTGTTGATTGTTGGTGGGCGTGTCTCCACGCCCAGCATTATATGTGGTTACCGGGGATCGAACTCAGGACCTTGCGCTTGCGAGGCAGGCGCCGGAACCACTGAGCTAACCCTCCGGCCCGGTGTTAAGGTTTTTAATAAATATGATTTCAGATAATTATCCTTCCATGTTTGCAGTGTTGAGCATGAACCTTCTATCCATGTCTGAGAAAAGCGTCCTGTTGTATCCTTGCCTGAAACTAGCCTGCTCCCTGAATTTTTATAATGCACTCTCTGTTGATGCAAATCATTAGCTGTGCAGTCTCCCCAGCATGAGGGTAAGGAAAACCCAGGGCCAGATAGCAGTCCCCGAAAGAAGTTGACCTGATTATAAGAAGTCTAGGCAGTCTGATCAGCAGTTACAACAATCTAGAAATATGGCCACATTGCTGAGTAATTACCTTCATCTTTCAGGCCAGAACACAAACCCTAAATGTTCGTTCTTACTCTTCTTATTAGCTGATGGTAGCAAGAAATCCAGCATTAAGGTAGGTTTTATCATAGGGAGTTGAGAGGTAGGAGTGGAGCACTACCATCCAAAAGTTCCTGGCCTAGATTCCCAGCACAGCAAAGTTGGGGGAAGTGGGCTGTAGTGTTAGAGTTCTTGCTTTCCTCCTCTTTTAGAAAAGTTGGGTACTGCATTTACTGGCCAACGTTAAATACTTAGTTGTGTGCTAATTAAGCATTAGATTGATATAAAACACTAAATTCATCACTAGGATTGATACCATGACTGGGGTGATATAACCAAAAAAAACCTAAAATAGAGAAATCAGATTGCACAATCATGTAGTGTGAATTGGAAGTCCAAATTAATTGTAGGTCCATACTAACCATGGCTGAAGTGTGTAGAGTCTTACTGGCATAAATACTAATTAAGACCATCTGGGAAGATGTCTTCAGACCTACAACTGGAAGATCTGATAGCCTGTCAGTGTTTCCCAGACTTCTGTGGCACAAGAGTTGCCTGGGGCACTGTTTATGATACAGTGCCCCTCGCCTGGCAATTTTATTGTGACAGAATCTGTCTTTTTAACAATCAACCTAGGCAATTGGTGTTACTAGCAAATTTGGAAAACTTCATGCTAAAAGTAGAAGAAAGAAATTCAGTGTCAGAAAAAGTAGTTCTTGTGCTGAATCCAAGGAACAACAGGTTTATCCCCTGAGAAATGGAGGTAGTACATATCAGTAGATAATTTGCCTTTAAGCTAAAAGGACTACAGATAACAATAAGAAAATATTGGAATTACTAGCCAAACTATTCAATGGACAGAAAGTATCCCAGACTTCACTTCGTCACTTATTTTCTACCCTAGATCCATTCCATTCTAGGGAGAGTGCTCCTGGTCATTCATGTGGAGAGAGGCAGGAAGATGTGAGTAAGGAGGAAGCTTTGGAAATAGCTCCTGGTATTAGTTTGGCAGATGCAAGGGGAGACTTGGCCAAGTTTAAAGGGCAGCTGGCAAGACTGCCCAGAGGCAGGAGGGGAGGAAGCGGAGTCTGAGCGAGCAGTTTAGTCACACAGTGCTTTGTGGTCAAGATCAAGGGGCATGAAGTAAGAGTTGTGAGAAACAGGGAAAGAGATAACAATAACAAGTACATTCTTCTAGGGAACAAGGCGGTGAGCAGCATGTGCAAACTCTTGGTCCTGACCTACTCACCTTGAGGACCAGAAGGAAGATGATTTTTGTTTCAGTTCTATAACTGGAAAACTAGAGGCCTTAAGAAAGACATCCTTACTGTAGGTAGTAAACTAAAGGAAAGAGGAGGAGCCTTGGTACCAGCAGGTTTCTGACCTGTGATGTTAGGTTGAGTGTTGGGAGGATGGAGAAGAGCAGGAAAAGGCTGCCCTGGTGTTCAGTTGAAGTGGTGGGTTTCGTTGCAGTTTTCTGGCGGATTTTAAAAGTAAATGAAAAAAACAGTTCTTGACTATTGCACGAAGTGGCAGTAAGCGGGAATCATGCAGAGCCAGGAGTGAAAATGTTGACTAAAGTTTTCTGTGAGCAAAGAGAAGGCAGATACTGTTCAGCAAATAAAATTGATGGTTCAGCACAGGTATGATATAAAAGTGACATTTTTGGTAAAGAGGCACTCGTGTACCTCTTTAAGACAACGCTGGTCATAATAGTCTCCACACCCCTCTCATTTAAAAGTGTAGGACTGGGCCGGAGACTTAGCTCAGTACTTCTGGCCCCTGCCTCACAAGTGCAAGGTCACGAGTTTGATCTCTGGTACAAAAAAAAAGTAGGACTTTTTAAAAGTCTGTAATTTTTTAAAATTGATCTTTTCCCTAAGATTTTAGCCTGTGATCTCTTCCCCCGAAGAAGTAATAGAAAGACTGAGAAAGCGGTAGAATGTAGAAAAGCAGCAGGAAAAGGTGTAACCATCCACTCCAACATTCCAGAATCTGCACACCACTTGAGACTTGTTTCTCCCCCTGTTGCTACAGCTGACAGCCTGGCTCTGACAGTGGACTTTGCCCTTGGTACCCAGCACTTCACACTGGATATCTGTGTGTTTGTAAGGGATTTAAAGAAGTTGGAAAGGGGTTGTAAGAGCATTTAATTAATACAGGCTCACGGTACCGGTTCTTGTGTAGTTCACCCACAGGCTTTTTAATAGACGAAGAATTCTATAATTAGAAAACTCAAAACATTTCCCCAAAATAGTACTGATGCTAGTAGTACAGTGTTAAATATTGCTGACTTGAATGTAATGAATATTTTAATTAAAAATTTAAATGTGATAATGTACACATAAAATTTACCACCTTGGCCATCTTTAAGTACACATTTCAGTAACATTAAGTATATTCATATTGTTGTGCAGCTAGCTTCCCGAACTTTATTTTGCCAAATGGAAAAATCTTACCCATTCTCCTCTCAGCCTCTGACACGTGCCAATCTAATTTCTATATCTGTGAGTTTGATTGTTCTTGAACATCTCATATAAATGAAATCATACAGTGTTAATCTTTTTGTGCCTAGTTTACTTCACCTCATTTAATGTTCTTGCAGTCAGTACTATCGCATGTATTAGAATTTCCTTCCTTTGTAAGGCTGAACAATACTCCTTAATGTACCATATTTTCTCTCTTCACCTGTCAGTGGATATTTGAGTTGTTCCTACATTTGTTTCTTCCTTTCTGTTATGAATAATGCAGCTTTGAGTGTGGGTGTACAGCTATCTCTTCAAGACCATACTTTCAATTCTTTTGGATATATACCCAGAAATGGTATTGTTAGCTCATGCAATAATGTGACTTTTAATTTTAGTAGGAGGAGCTGTCATACTTTTCTTTATAGAAATGTAGGGAATCTTAGTTTCTTGTTTTACTTAGACGGTAACTTCATTGAGAACCAGGGTGACTTGCTTATTGATCTCATTTTCCTGTAATATTAATTATTATTACACATAAACTGCTTTCCTGTTTATATTCTTCCACTGTATTTTGGATGCCATCCCGTCTCTGTTCCACCTTCATGCTTCAATCCTCTTAAAATGATTAACTATGTCTTTCACTTAACTGAAAATCTGGGAGTGTTTGGAGATTGGGGACTTAGGTGATCACAGAGGATACCTACGAATGACACATACGCAGTTCCAGGCATAGCCTGCTCTCTTAATCTGTGATCATTTCCTATTAAAATTCCACATTTTGAGGCCACAAACCTTTCCTTCTTCCTTAGAATTTTTACTAACTGAATTTTTAGGGCATCTGTGTATAGTTTTCTAGATAGTCATTTTCATTTCTTAATGTTTTAAATTTGAAAAGAGTTTATTAGTACACATTTCTAGTACATAATGTTTACATTTATAGTGAGGAATTGGTGCAAGTACATAATCAGTACAGGTACATCCAAGTTCTTTTTTTTTGCCCCTTCCCTTCCACCCCCTTTTTCAGTGCTAACATCAGATTCATTTATTTATCTTACAAGTCCATATAAAGTTAATTGTCATACAGATTTTTTTGCTGTTCATTCTGCTCAGAAGGTACATGAACAGACTGAATGAGTGTGTCCAGAGCTACATAAGAACATACACTATCCTGAGTGCCATCTCCCAAAATGGGTAAAATGTATAGTATCAGTATATAGTCTGGAACACCACATGCAGCACTACTTCACTTAGGGAGATTGACATTGCCAGGAAACATTATTGGTTGTCACAGCTGGCAGTGTGTATCAGCACGTAGTAAGTGGACAGAGAGCCCAGGGACTGGGACACATCCCGTGAAACACAGGACAAGCCCATAGATCTAGCCCTGAAGGTCAGTAGGGTTGAGATTGAAAAACCTACTTTAGAGTAATGTAACAGAGTTAGGAGAAGTCAGCTCTTAAAGCTCCACTCACCCTTCACCTTTTTCACGTTGCTTGCAAAGTTTATTTCACTGTAAGAAAGTGAATCTTCCCAGGAAAGATTGCTCTCTCCTCCTCAGAGACTATGTGTTATTTCCACAAAGGTAAATGTGCCCAGTTCACCAACTTACAAAACAAGTTTCTCCTATTGGTAGATACCTTTCCCACTTCCTCATAGTGCTTAGCTGAGCTCAGTCTTTTCCATTTGTTCTTCGATTGATCGAATGACTTGTTGACAAAATTGAAAGCATCCCTCCCGTTTCTCTTCTGACCCTTCAGTAAACAATTTTTCATGATAACTGGAATTCCTTCTCTTATTTAGACATGTTACATTCACACATATTGTACATCTTAAAAACAAGACAATACTGTAAGATCACAAATACTCTTCATATACACATGCAGATAGCCATTTTGTCAAACTAATATGCATAGAGAAGATGCTTTGCTTCTCTGAATAAAATGAGAGCAAACTGGCCACTTTCACCCAGGAAATGTTGTAAGTAAAAGCTGAAGTAAATACTTAGAGTGTTACTTGATATGAGTCATTTGGGAAATACCTGGGGAAATAAGGTTCTGCTTACTTTGCCTTTTTTTTTTTTTTTCTTGGTATCTGGGATCTAACTCAGGGCCTGTGTCTGCCAGGCAGGCACAGTGCTGCTGAGCTACATGCCCAGCCCACTTAGCTTATTTTAAAGAGTTTACCTCTCTGAGTGCCGAGGAGCTCAAAACTGTTCCTCTGAATATGTGAATTTATTGAGCATACTCGGTTGTAAAGAGCATAAAGGGCAAACCTCTTGAGGGTCATAATTAATGGAGCTAATACCTTCAGGGGCCACCAAATTACTCTTCTGAGACCCCAAGTGACAGAACTTACTCTTAGATGTAAATCACAAATGCAGAAAATGTGGTTTATGACAAAGAGAGCAAACTTGCTAACAAAGACTAGACTCCTTACAGCCCCTGAGGGATACTCATTATTCACCCTGCTGCACACTTGTCACTGGTATGAGCTGAGGTAAGATGATCAGTCAGAAAGCTCCACTTCTGGGAAAATCATCAGAGACTCTGCTAAGGAACAGCACAGCAGAGGGCCAAGGTCCAGCGGCCAAGTACAAACACCTGCCGAAACAGCAAAGCAGACAAACCAAAGAGCAGACAACAGCTCAGACACACGGACTCAGCTGAGGCGAGGCTGTTCTCTACACTGGCACCAAGAGGCACCCTAAAGTGCTCAGCAAATTAAAGCACACATGGGCGTCTCATCCTTCCTCAGGAAGACTGACTTGTTACAGAATAATTGCAAGTCACTCTTCAAAGCACAGTGGACCCTCAAGTTAATGGCCAGCCTGACATACAAACAACTTGGGTTAGTTAGGTTAACGGAAGATTCATCTGCCTCATGTTATCTATAGCGTGTACTCAGGTAAACATCCAGATCTCAGCTGTATTGACTTACAACCAACTTGAGTTACAGCCAGCCCTAGAGAACAGATCAAGTTCATAAGTCAAGGGCTCACTGCATTTATTTTTTTTTTTAGATTTCACAGTTCCTTCATTAAATGAGTTGTCTTAGATCCATGTTATAGAAAAGGAAGTTGAGGATCAGAGAGGTTAAATAATTTGCTGAGGTCGCCAGCCTAGCCTTCACTACCCAGCCTGTGATCAGGGTTTCCTAGCTCTGTTTGGGACTGGGTAATTCTTTGTTGTGAAAGGTTTTGTGGCATTGTAGAACTTAGCTGGGGCTACCTACTAGGAAGTGGCATCATGTCCTTTCAGTTGTGACATCCAGAAGTGTTTTAGACACTGTAGTACCCTCCATGTATAAAGGCACTCTGGGCCCATTGATCTGAAGTCGGTTTGAGTCTAGTAGAAACCAAGAGATGTTCTCTTCCCCTACTGTAGTCAGTCCCGGTAACTGGGTAGAAGGGCCTGATTGCAGGGAAAATCCTGCACAACTCTGAACTTGCCAAAACCTGGTCCTCATGGCCTTCCAGCAACACAGTGAGAGAGGAAAGGCCAAAATGATTTATGACTTGGTCAGTGGGTGGTGACTCAGAATCACTGTTTCTTTCAGCCATTCATTCAACAAATAACTTACCTCCTAGGTCAGTGGTAGCAAACTTTTTAGAGACCAACCACCCAAACAGCAGCTCCAAACCCATTCATTTATTTATTTATTGCAAACTGCCAATATTGCAATTACACTTGACTCCTAAGGCTTTATTTTAGAAAAATATCTGATGGTCAGCTGCAGGGATGGCATGACTTGTGAGTCGACAGAGAGGGTTCTGTGCACCCACCTTGGTAGGCATCCCTCCAATTTACCACCACTGTTCTAGGAGAATGGCTTCCTAGAGGTGTCAGTGTTTGAGCAGAAGTAGATCTAGAGGGAAGATAGTGAGCTCAGGGCCAACCTGAACTACAAAGCAAGACCCTGTCTCCAAAAAATAACAATAATAATAATGTGATCTGTCAGTGGAGTAGGAGTAATAGGCTCAGGGCCTGTCATACAGACATAATTCAGTCTTGAGGATTTGTACTCACTGGTCATCTTAGCTTGTCCACCAATCCATCTGTCAGCAGTCTTGCTGGTTACTTTCACTATTGAGTTAACTATTGCTTTGCAAGCACTGTTTATCTCAGCCTATGTGGTAATTGCCTTAAATTGAAAAGCAAATCAACAAACTTCTGCACTCCAGTGAGGCTCTGTCCGAGATAAAATGGCATGGTTTACATAAAAAAGATAAATAGCAATCAGTGCAGCATTTCTTAGGTGCTAGATGAGTGGTTCGGATAATAAATACTGCAGGATGAGAGGATGGAGAAAAGGCTGTGACCTGGGACTGCCTAGGAGACCTTCTTAGGAGCTGAGCCTTAATAGATGAATAGAAAGGGTCTTTGTAACAGACTGAGAACTGCACTTTGATTAATTGTGTATAAGATACCATTTAGGGCCAGACATTTAGCTCAGTGGTTCCGGTGCCTGCCTGGTAGGCACAAGGTCCTGAGTTCAGTCCCCGGTAACCACATACAATGCTGGATGTGGTGACTCACGCCCACCAGCCATCAATACCACATACCACAGTGCCGGGTGTGGTGGCTCACGCCTGTAATCCCAGCACTTGGGAGGCAGAGGCAGGAGGATTGCTGAGTTCAAGGCTTGCCTGGGCTACATAGTGAGCTCAGGGCCAACCTGAACTACAAAGAGAGACCCTGTCTCAAAAAAAAGATACCATTTAGGTGATTATCTTAATACCATAGAGATGTCCTTTCCATGGAGTATGACTGACAACAGGTAAAGTCCAGTTAGAAGCTCTTGCATAATGGTGGCTTATTACAGCTCAGGCAAGAAAACTCAGCAGTCACAGACTTTCCATCACTTTCAGGAATCAGGATGGAGGCATGTGTGGATTCACTTTCCTGACTGTTGCTTTGGGTAGAGCTCACAGAATCACCACTTTTGAAAAAAGATGTTCTATTAGGAAACTGGGTTCAGGTTTTGGGGAGACCTCACTGCAATCCATCTGTGTGACCTTGGATACTACACATACTCAGTAGGATTGTGGGAGCCACGGCTATCAGTAAAAAGCTATAGAGGCTTTTCTCTTGAAACACTGCCTGGATTATTCCACAAGCTCAGCCAACAGCAGACCTTTTTAAACTCCAGTTGCATCAAATGCATACAACAGATGTTCCTGGTCCTTGCTCCTGGAGGTGTTGAGTGGCAAATGAACAAACAAACTGGGGGAAGGGAGAGGAGCAACCGCCCAAGTCTTTATTCCTAGGGCTGAGAGGGATCATTTTTTTCCCTCTTCCATGTGAAAATATAAACAGTCACTTTATAAACACTTGTCACTTTTTGACTTTTAAAGATCCACAGTCTTCCCTTTTGTTTACTTTAATAACCTTTGAAATAAGCTGCATTTAAAAGAGTAAAAAAAAATCTGTTTTCATTTTTCAAAAAGAGGAGTCTGTGCGTGACCACGGTACGCAGGAATCCAGCAGGCTCCTGAGGCTGGTCCAGCCCATGGCCAGGTGCAGTGTGCAGGGCTGTCAAGTAAGTTCCCAGGTCCGTCCACCCCTAGCCCCCTCCCCAGCAGCTCAGGTAACGTTACAGCCTGAAGACCTGATGCCAAATGCCAAACTGGTTTTTGTGACTCATACTCTTTACGAGGCAGAGTTGATAACGTCTTTAAAATCTGCAAAGTTCATATTAATGTAATAGCTTTCCTATGTTCTTTTGGCCTGGTTTGCCGAATAGACAGCATTGGAGATCTCATGGCAGCTCTCAAAAAGGCTGCACCCCGTGTCCCTTAGCCCGCTGTCTCTCCCCTTGGTGGGCTTCCCTCTTTCTCTGCTCTTTCTGGCCTGCTGGGCATGGAACTCCTGGGAGGAGACCAGGGAGGAGCTTGGGAATGTGACAAGGTTTTCCCTGTACTGAAGCTTTGAAAAGTTGTATTTCTTTGATTTTTGTGTCTTGCTAGAAAAATGCCACGTAGCCACCTGTCCCAATAATTAGTGTGTGAATTTTAATTTTGAGTATGATGACATTGAAAATACATGATAAAAAGAGAGTACCTTTGCTTTTATTCTTTCTGATTCCAAAAGTAATATATATACTCTTCCTTGTAGTAATAGGACCATACTGTATCTTAATTGTGGTCATGTTGACACACATCCAAACATGGGATGAAGTTGTCCCCATGTAAAAGGTCAATAGAGTAACATATGTTGTCTAGTTACTGTTCATATCTGTGTCTCGTTTTCTGGTTATGACATAGAAATATAGCTACATAAGTCCCACTGCTGGGAATTAGGTAGAAGTTCACATAATTCATGACTATTTTTAAAAATAAAATAAATCTATAATTATTTCCAAAAAGGATTTTTAAAATTATGATTCCTACTGGAAAACTTTCTAAATATGTTAATAATTTGGCACCAATGAAAATGGGAATATAGTATCTTTGCAACTTCCATTTTTACTTAACAGTATGACTTGGAAATATTTCTGGTTCAGTCCATATAAAGGTACAATATTCTTTTTAATGTATTTTTTTCAGTAGTGAGAATTGAACCCAGGACCTTCACACTGAGCTACATCCCAGATCTTCCCCTCCCGTCCTTTTTAATTCATTTGCTCCTTTCAAACTTTTTTTTCAGTTTTTTTCTTTGTTAGTACATGTTTACATTACATAATTATTGCATTCCTCATGGGAAGTTGGTACAGGTGTATAACACATCTTAATTCCCTTTTTCATATACATTCCTTTCTCTTTCCCCATTCCTTCATCTCTTGATCACCTTCCTATTTAAACAAAATCTATCTCCCTACTTCCTACTATCTTTTATTTTGCTCTTCACTTATGTTTTGTATTTCTCATATAAAAGAAACCATGTGATATTTAAACTAGTGTGTCTGACATGTCATTTAACACTATGGTCCCAAAATCTGCTTTCTTGTAAATGATTCAAATTTATCCTTTATGACAGAGTAGTACTCTATGGTGTAAAAATACCACGTTTTCTTTATCCGCTTACCTGTTGATGAACTGATAGACTGTTTCCAAGGTTTAGCTATTATAAACAGGAATGCGCATGTATCACAGTAATATGTCTTTAAATCTTT
Source organism: Thryonomys swinderianus (assembly GCA_004025085.1). Classification (NCBI taxonomy): domain Eukaryota; kingdom Metazoa; phylum Chordata; class Mammalia; order Rodentia; family Thryonomyidae; genus Thryonomys; species Thryonomys swinderianus. Next base: position 15,785 of record PVIC010016363.1, on the reverse strand, counting down.
TAGAGAGATACTTAGAAGAATACTTAGGTCAAATGAAACTTCTAGTTTTTTTGAGGAATCTCCCTATGGATTTCCATAGTGGTTGAAACAATTTGTAACCCATTAATAATGTATAAGTCTTCTTCCCCACAGCCTCTCCAGCATTTGTTATTATTTGATTTCTTGATGATCGCCAGTCTTTTCTAGATTGAGATGAAATCTCAGTAGTGTTTTAATTTGCAATTTTCTGTTGGCCAGCAATGCTGAACATTTTTTCCATGCATTTATTGGTCATCTGCACTTCTTTAGAAAAATGTCTATGTTCATTCCAGTTGACCATTTCCTGTAGGTTTTGTTTGTTTTGTGATACTAGGGATTGAATTAGGGCTCTTATGTTTCCAAGGTAGGCGTGGTGCCACTTGTGCCCATTTCTTGACTGAATCTTTTATTTGGGGAAGGTCTAATCTTTTAGATTATTTATATATTTTAGATATTAGTTCTATGTCTAAGGAATAGGTGGCAAAAATTGTTTCCCATTCTGTAGATTATCTCTTCACTGTGTTGGTTTCCTTTTACCTTGTCCCATTTTACTTTCTTTATTTTTTTATGATCTTGATAATTCTCTGTATTCTGATTACCCATATCTTTTTAATTTTTTTCCATTTTACTTGTATTTTGCTGAATTGTTCAGGCCAAGCTTGAACTTCCAATGCTCCTGCCTCAGCCTCCCAGGATGCTAGGATTGCAAACATGTGCCACCATACCTTGCTTCAACATTATTACTATTATCATCATTATTATTATTGATCTAGTTTTTTGATACAGGACCTCACTATATTACTTCAGGCTGGCCTCGAACTCACTATGTAACATAGGCTGACCTCTAACTCAGCAGTCCTCCTGCCTCAGCCTCCTAAGTGCTGGGATTACAGGCATGTACCACTGTGCCTGGTTACAACATTCTTTTTAATCCCTGTACAGTTTGGGCTGTGTGTAACAGGATATTTGTAGTAATATCCTGTAATCTTTTTTGTCTCATTCTATGTTGGTCATTTCTAACCTTTCCTATTATAGTCAGTGCTGCTGAAGATGACTTGAGTATATTTGCTGACACCTGGAAGTGTGTCTGCAAAATAAACCCCTGAAGTGCTTTGGGGAAGATTGGGAAGGCAGACCTCCTCCATGGCGAGCTGTTTGCCGCAGACCTGTAGTTTGCAGTGTTGCCCAGCTCCCTGGGGCAGCTTTGTGTAGACTGCACTGTATATGCAACATTGTGGCTCTGCTGGGACCCCTGCAAAAAGATTGTGATGATTTATATTCCCACCAGGGACGAACAAAAGTGTTTATTTTCTTACCCAGTTTTTAATTGGATCTTATCCTGGGGGGGGTGTCTTATCCTTTTTTAAAAAAAAATTCTGTGCCAAATTTCATGGGTTTAAAAAAAACATTGTTTTATTGCACTACTTTAAACAATAATGAAATTAAATATTTCCTCATATGTTCATTGGCTCTTTGTATTTCATCTGTGAATTATTTGTTTATATTCTTTGCTAAATATTTGCAATTCCCAAAGTGTGTGCCAAGGCAAGAGATATTTTAAATTTGGGGGAGAAGCACAATGATGCCTGCCATCTGTCAGACATTATGTGAACTTCTAGCTCAGACTAATTTACAGTTATTCACATTAGCTCATACTACATTCCTTCTGATACTGCTATTGTGTTATCTTTGCAAAACTGAACATGTGGTAGTTGCTGTGATAAAGTGCAAGTGCCATGAAATACTCACATGGAACAGGAATAGTAGCAGTAGAATCCAGGATTCCAAGGTTTGGGAAGTGACACAATATCCTTTAGAGGCACATTAGGCATACTTCCATTATTTAAAAATAAAGTAATATACACAAGTTCCTTCAACTGACAGCCACTAGGTTGTTAGAGTACAAGTACTTACTGGGTGGTTTGGACCTACCTACTTAATAAATGGAACTATTAGGTGTTTGCTTTTTCTCTAAGAGGTATCACAAAAACCTTATTGAGGTACTAAAGGTTCTATGTGTTGGAAGGTTTCAGAATCTCTGCTGTACTCAGTACCATTATTTGAATTTTGGTGTTTTGTTTTAAGACAGGATGTCACTATGTATTTTAGGCTGACCTGGAACTCATTATAGCCCAGGTTGACCTCAAATTCACAACAATCTTCTTGCCTCAGCCTCCTGGCTACTAGGATTATAGACATGCATCACCACACCTGGCTTGAATTTTGCTATTGATAGAGTAGCAAATAGCAAAATATTATCCTAGTTTTGCCCATGCTTTTAAATGTTTGTACTTTTGGGGGGTTGTAGTTTTTATAGTTCCTTTTTCCCACTGGAGTCTGTCTTCCACCTAGAATTGGTCTCAGTGCAAGTCATTAGGTCCTACTACAGTAATACCTTAGTTTACAAACTTAATTCTTTCCACAGTCCTGGTCACAAATCGAACTGGATAAGAACAGAATCAAATGCAGTATATTAGTTTCCCCTTGGACCGTCTGATTGCTTTAATACTACTTATTGAATCAATCAATCAATCTTTACTGTCTCAGTGTCATTTTTATCATCTATTCAATTTTCATGTGCAAAAATTTTCAGCAAGCCAGGCGTGGTGGCTCACACCTGTCATCCCAGCACTCGGGAGGCAGAGACAGGAGGATTGCTGAGTTCTAGGCTTGCCTGGGCTACATAGTGAGCTCAGGGCCAGCCTGAACTACAAAGCGAGACCCTGCCTCAAAAAAAAAAATTTTTTTTTTCAGCAAATACATTTTGGGGCCTTGTGTTTTTTTTCTTACTCATAGCGCTTTCTGTTTTATGTCTTGAACTTGAGTTGTTTACAACCTATCTTACTTCCCGTACTATATCACCTTCCATTTTCTGATTTAATCTTTGCATCCTATACATTTGGCTGTTTTCACTTTCCCTTTTAACCTCTCTAAAAACTTTATGTTGTAGAAAATTTTAAATATACACAAATAATAAAATGAATCCTTGTGTGTCCCTCACTCAAGTTCAACTATGATCAGTTCTTGACTAAGTTCATTTCATTTATACCATTACCAATTTCCCCCCTCTACTGCTTTAAAATTAGCTATGCCTTCACTTAGCAAATTATCAGTTTTATTTTTCCTTGAGAAGTTTCACTACATTAAAGACTTTTCCATACTTGATCTTATTCCATAAGTCCCCAACTTCCGGACATTCCAGTTGGGAAACTCCAGGGGTGTACTCACTTTGTCAGATTATAAGCGAAGCCAACTTGTGAACGTTCTCCTAGAATGGAACTCATTCGTAAGTTGGGACTCACTGTACTATCTTTAAGCATTCTCAATAGTTGAAGATGCATATATACTGTTTTCAGTGTATTTTTTCAGTATATTTTATGTTTTGATAAGTTATCAAGTATAATAAGGGTTCCCCTAAGAGACTTAGTTGGCAAATTAATAATGTGTAATTAAACAAATGTACACACAGCTTCTCAGAAGTGAAAGAACTCTAGTTAGAACAGATGCGATGTCAGTATTTAGCAAGCTTTAAATTTTTATAAGTAAACCTCCTTTTGCGTGAGGGGCTAAGGTTGATTACTTTGACGTCACTTGCTAAATCTTGCCCTTAGGGCTGGAGATGCTGCTTGTGGGTGACAAATGCCTTCCTAATTGCCCTGTAAAATCTGGAACACAGATGTGTGCACTCTCTTCTCAACACTATTTCCCCCAACTCCATTGTGTGGAGAGCTTAGAGAGGTGGCTTGTAGCCTACTCTTACTTACCACACTGTTAAGGGAGTGTGGTAGAATTCCAAATTAGTGAGCCCATCTATTTATTGAGTTCTCTCCCTTCCAGACAGAACTCCAGGTCTTGAGGCTCCAGGGGCTGTGAACAGAACACAGCCCTTTCCTTCAAAATGCTATACTCTAGGGAAAGAGATTGTAAATTGATAATCACAGTGACAGAGTTAAAAACTTTTAAAAATTCAGCTAAATAGGGCCAGAGATTTAGCTCAGTGGTTCCGGCACCTGCCTTGCAAGCGCAAGGTCCTGAGTTCAATCCCGGTAACCACATACAATGCTGGGCGTGGTGACTCACGCCTACCAGCAATCAATACCACATACCACAGTGCTGGGCGTGGTGGCTCATGCCTGTAATCCCAGCACTCGGGAGGCAGAGAGAGGCGGATTGCTGAGTTCGAGGCTTGCCTGGGCTACATAGTGAGCTCAGAGCCAGCCTGAACTACAAAGAGAGACCCTGTGTCAAAAAAAAAGGTAAATAGAGGCTTCTGTGCCTATCAAGTCCATAAGGAGGTTGGAAATCGCTGACTGATCTGGAACTTGGGAGTGACCCTCAGAGCTTGGCTTTAGAACTCCTGACAGCCATGTGGGAAGTAAGTGTTGGAAAAAGATCTGCCTGTCAAGTTGTTTTCATCATCTAGGTACAAGGCCCTTCAGCTCCTGAAAAGGACAGTGGGAGTGTTCTAGAAAGGAGCATGGATTTGAAACAAAGGGAATTTCCACAGACCTGATGTTTGTGTACATCTTAGTCCTTAAAGATATAAACAGACTGTTTCCTGTGATTCTCTTCCCCAAGCCAGGTCAGGTGGGAACTAATTACACATTGTAATTAACATCTTCCTCATGGCAGAAACTAAGCAATGAACTGTCACCTTTTGAGAATTTATCAGAATCGTTTTAAAGACAAGTTCTAAGAGGGTGCAACCACTTGGGAGGCCTTCTGGCCTGCTCTCACATAAGGTCTGAGTAGTGGCCATGTACCCACAAAGCCCTTCTAGGGACCAACCTGAGGAGCTCCAGTTTCTTCGGGTCCTGCTTCTAACCCCCTTCGACACTCCACTTTGAGGGTCCAAGACTCCTAACAGTTGGATTGGCGACAGGAAACAGGACTTTGAGCTTTCTGTTCATATGCCCAGCATGTGTAAGTCAGCAGCAAGAGGGGTGGTCCTAAGAAATGACATCTATTTGGGGTTCCAATTAATATACCTAAAACAATTCAGAATCTATGTTGTAGTGATGAGAGATGACATATAAGTTTAGAGAAATTTTCTCTTGCTTTCCCATCCCCCACACACATAAAACATAATCTGCCTATTCAATAATTTTTGCTGTATCCATTTCCAGCAGCTATATGATTAAGCATGTTTCTGTGAATTAGAAAGTTTAGATTCCTCTCAACCATTCCCCTCCTGACCATACCCTCCACTTCCCATTTTGACTTCAAGCCATAAAATACTTCTGCCTGCTTGCCTGCCTTTAGTTCTGTTTGTATGAATTAAGTTGACAGGATAAATATTCACATTCTCAACTACAGGCTGAAACAATGTTTGCCTGTTCTGCCCAGTGAGTCAAGAAAAAAATGGGGCCTGACATCACTCTATACTGTACATTCCCGGCATAGATCATTTATTTAAGTCCCTGAAAAAATACAGATGTTTTACCAGCTGAAATAAAATCTTGTGTAAACACTAAGGTTGAAAAAATGCAGCTCTAACTTAGCTGGAGGTTGTAACAACACAGGGAGAAGACAAGGTCAGAGGATGATACAGAAATTTTTAATAAATTGAGTTTATTGGTACATTTTAGGAATACATTATGATCACTTTCCTTATTGGCAGTTTGTACCTGCATATAATATATGTTGATTATTTTTTCCCATTGTCCAGAAATTTTATACTTGGCTGAAGAGGATGGGGTCAGAAGTCCTCTCCCACAGTCTGCATATCCCAAAAGGAAATAGATCACATTTGCTTTTAAGAAGCAACCTTTGGACCTTTGAAGTGACCAATTCTCTAACTGGAGTTGGCTTTTTTCATGGCCTGCCTAACCTTATCCCTGTTATTGCTGGATCCTTCTGGTTTCTGCAGTTCAGCTGCTGTTGATTTTATAAGGGGAAAATTGCCTGGAAGCCATGCTTGGTGAGGAAGAAAACCCGTCTCAGCCCAGCATTCCCAAGCAACCATATATCATCTGGATCTTGTCTAGCACAAGTCACTATTTTAGTCCAGCAGCATAAACCAGACATATTTTACTAGTGCAGTGTGAGATTTTTTTTTTTAAGGGAACTGCCTCATGACTCTTGTTAGGCCCAAAAAGAGCAGCATGTTTGTTCTGTGGAGTTCCTTTTAAGATGCGGAGCTGCCCAAATGGACCCCACGCTTTGTGTGGCCTGCTGCAGTGCACCCCCGCTCTGCTCCGCTGTTCGGTGACTCCCTCCCCAGGGCAGAGCTGTGAGAGTCGCGGGGAGGCTGTTCTTCTGCCCTTGGCCAGTTCACATGTGCTTTCGGTCCCTTCTAACTGAGAACTATCTGAAGGCGACAAAGCTTTCTTCTGTTTTCTTGTGCTGACACCTCTAAATCCACCTCTGACCCTTCTTCAAAGGGTTGGCTTTTGCTAGGGGTATCTGTCTGCACTCTGTTTGTCCCACTGTGATTATTAATAGAGCTCCTTTCATCGCAAGAGAATTCCCGTTTTGTGTGATAAATTACCCTCACCAGAGCCACGGAGGCCTAGAGGTTCCCAAACTCCGTCCATGTGCCCCATTCTCACACCTGCTGCTTTCTCTTCTGGTCCTGGTTTTGAAAGGTGCTGTCCCCTCCCCACTTCACCAGCCATCCAAGATAAAGGTCTTTCCTGGGGTCGTGGGTATGACCTAGTGGGAGAGAGCTTGCCCAGTGCGTGCAAGGCCCTGGGTTCCATCCTCAGCACCCACATGCAAAAAGAATCTCCTGACCCGCAGCGCCATGTCTACAGCATCTGCAGGCCTTGTCTCTGCAGCGGCCCTTTGTCTCACAAATGCACCCTTTCCTCGGGTCCACTGCTTCCATAGTGCAAATTGGGGAGGGCAGAGGGGTCCCGGTGGGCCAGGCGTGGTTCCCTGGGACATCAGCATAAATTCATGGCCCTCCCTGTCCGTCCTTTGCTTTCTAACTTATGATAGAGATATGGATTTAGTAAATATTTCATTTTCCTCTTGATTTTCCAAATTTAAAAGAGAAAGAGCATGCAAGCTTATGGAGCAGTGGTGAGTAGCCTTGCCACTCTGCCTTAGTGACTAGAGTCACCGGCAGGAGCAAGGACCGGGGTGAACCAGAGTGGTCTGTGTTCTCAGGACAGCCAGGCCACTGTCGCCCTGCAGGAAGTTGTGCCCACAACAGCCGAATCCTCCAACCTTTCAAAAGAAGTAGGAAATCAGGATGATTTTTGAAATGCTATCTTCCAATTCATAGATGTTTGCTTGAAAATACTGCATGAGCCGAAACAAGCCCCTCTTGCCCACAGGCTGTTGGCCTTGATGTTGGCCTCGAGCCCCGTGTTTCTGCACCTCCCACCGCCTGTCTAGACGCCTGCTGTGGTCCCAGGCCTCCTCTCGGCCGGGGCCTGCACCCCACCCTGACCTTTCCAGATCACTGTCCTGCCTCGACCTGGTCTCTGCTGTCAGCAGGCAAGACTCACCCTCCTGTTACTGTCCAGAGCTTTCTCAGTCCGACTCTAGCACTCTGGGCACCCCCAGCCTGCACTCTTGTCATACGAGGCTTCTGCCTGACCCTGAGCAATACCAACACTTCTTTTAAATTAACAGGACATCTTCATTATTAAGAGGAATTTTAGGTTTCTAGAAAAATTAAGTTGTTAGCATACGGAGCTCCCATGTGTCCCTCTCCTCTTTACCCCTCCCCCACTTTTCTCTTGCTGTTTCACCAGTGTAGTCATTTGTTGCAGTTAACAAGCCAGAATCAACACTTCATTATTAACTGAAATTCACAGTTTATGTTGTTTCACTCCTTGTTGGCAATGTAACTATTTCTAAATACCCTTTAAAATCTTTTAAAAATTTGATTTTCTTTGCTTACATACTCTTTCCTTGATCCTAGGGAGATTCTTTTCAAGGCCAAATATGAGTATCAGTCCTTCTGTGAAGCCTTCTCTGGCTATTTTTAGATGGAACTGGAAGGGAGAGAGTAGACAACACAGAAGAGAACTGTCTTTTTTATCAGGTTCCTAGTGTATTGCCAAGCAGTGTTTATATTCTTCTGAACCTCTCTACAATCACACAAGGTAGATATTTTTACAGTAGTCCCTCCTCCACAATTTCTCTTTCTAATTTCAGTCAGCTGCAATCAGCTGCAGTCCAAAAATATTAAATGGCAAATCCAGAAATAAACAATGTATAAGTTTTAAATAACAGTATGTCATTTTTATTTTATTATTAGTTACTGTCCTTAATCCTTTACTGTGACTAATTTATAGTCATATCTCTGTGTATATAAGAAAAAATATACTGTATGTGGGGTTTGATACATGGGAGATTTCAAGCATCCACTGCGCGTCTTGGCATAAAGCCTTTTCAGATAAGGAGGCGACCACTGAATACTCCATTTATAGATTAAGTCAGTTGTCTAAAGCTGCTCAGCTAGCAATCGGTTTAAATCCATGTCTTGCCACCTCCAAAGCCTGTGTCTTTCCGCTCCCTTTTGTGTGACTGGATCCCAACTGTCCGTCCAGCCTTGTGGCCTGTCCCACCGTCCTGAGCCCATGAGTGAGAAGCAACTGCATTTGACAGCACTGTCTCCATTCCAGACACAGAAGTTGCTACCTGCAGCAGGTCGTGGAATCCGAGGGATGTGTCTTGAAGGAGTTAATACAGAAAATGACACCAAATATCAATGTCAGCTCAGTGTGGCAAATGCTTGCTGAGTTCTTACTGTGCCCCAGACTGTTGAGGGTGAGGTCAGGCATAGAAAGGAAAGTGCTGGCGCTGCGGCTGTCCAGGTTGTAAATCCCCTCCAGGCAGCACCAGAGAGGCTGTGGATTTTCCCCTCATCCGTGACGAGGATGTGAACTGCAGGAGAGCAGGGATTGTTTGGTCTCTGCTGCAGACCATCAGTCAGTGCCTGGTAATAATAGTTGCTTAATATCTGTTGACTGGGTATTTGAACCCTGCTGCAAATTCAGGACACCTAAGATGATGGTCAGCTTCTGAGAGCAGTGTTTTTGCATGCATTCAGTCACCACCCCTTGGGCAGTAAGGCGAACATTTTAGTTCCCAAACTGCAAAACCCAAACCCTGGGCTGGGGAATTAGCTCAGTGGTTCTGGTGTCTGCCTCGCAAGTGCAAGGTTCTGAGTTTGATCCCCGGGAACCACATACCACAATACTAGGCATGGTGACTCATGCCCATCACCAATCAATACCACATACCACAGTGGCAGGTGTGGTGGCTCACTCCTGGCCTATAATCCCAGCACTTAGAAGGCAGAGGCAGGAGGATTGCTGTAAGTTCAAGATAGCCTGGGCTACATAGTGAGCTCAGGCCAGCCTGAACTACAAAGTGAGACCTTGTCTCCAAAAAACAAACAAATAAACAAAATGCTACTTACTTATGATTAAGGGCCAGGACTACAGATGAACCTGAGTAGTGAGGTTTTAGTTTAGAATAAACTATTCCTGCATTAACATCTTGTGTCTAAAAAAAAAAAAAAAAACAAAAACCAGCTTTCAGTGAAACAAACAGCTTTTTATAGAAAGGTAAATGTTGGCATTAGATGTACTTTTGCACAATTTATGTGATCCTTGCTGTTGTGTGCGTGCTGATAACCTGGCCTTGGCTCAAGTGCATGCCCACTGCGGCATGTGTACCATAGCTTCACCACTTCTGCCCTAAGGTCTTGCAGCTTAACAGTCTCTGTATTTGGTTCAGAGCAGCTCAGTTTTAGAGGCTGTTTGCACATATCCCAGGCCTCTGCCAGCCATGCTCTTAGCCCAGAATCTGTGCATCAGACCTTCAGACTAGGGGGAGAGAAGCACTGCCTTCCCCTGGTAGCCTTTAGATCTGAGGGACCAATGACCTTCCCAGGCGCTCCTGGGAGCATGTGACCTGACTGCAGAGACTAGTTCCAGAGGCCTGGCCTTGGGCCTTGACCTTACACCAAACGATGGCCTTATTTTTCTTTAACCTAACACTAAATGTCATGTGAGGGTGGTTGTGTATTCAAATATTTCCATTAATTTTCTGAAAGAAAATATCTTAAAAAACACTAACCTGTTTCATACATTTACTTGCAAAACTTTCCTCTCCTCTTCCTCTGGCAGAAGCCTTCTGTCTTCCCTCTCTTTCCCTACCCTATTTTTTCCTTGATCTCTCTGACCCTGTTCTTTATTTATATAGCTCTGTCTCTTCCACTTGCTTCTATCCAAGAGGTTCTCCTAAGTGCACCTCTCTCACCAGTTGTCCTGTGTAAACAGATCACTTTCCACTCATTCCTGGTAAATAACCAGGATCACAATTGTCTGGTTTGTGCCCAAGGTGACAGAATTGATGGACCTGTAAACTAATTTTCATAAACCAGAGCTACCAAGCGTTTCAAAAACAGTCTTGTTTTTGCCAACCAAGGTGAGCAAATATAGGACTAAGTTTAAACATCCATCAGGAGTTATTTTTGAAGTGATCACTTCTAAATGAGAAGCATTTGAAAATCTCACTGCTTTCTTTACACGTAAATTCCAAAGTCGTGTATTTTGCCTGTGTCTGCTGATTAATTATGATCCTGTGACAACATGAAAAGCCCCAGTGGTTGGCTTGGTGTAGCTGTGGAGAAAAGAAAGCAAAGGCCCAGTGCCCTTGCCAGCTCTCTCGGGACAGTGGGGACTGGGGCTAGGGAGGCATTTCTCCGTCTGGCAGCCACCACATGAGAACAGCAGTTCCAGCCAGACCCAGTTCTCCTGACTCCACACGGGCGGTTTGGGTCCCAGGGCCGTGTGGGAAGGAAGGAGTGACATCTGATCTGTTGCTTCTGTAATAACAGGTCCTTTATGAGAGAAAGCATTTTTGGCCTCCACATTGAGACTTGTGTGCATTCTCTTGTACAGTTCTGTTTAAGAAAAAAAAATAATAGTTACATATAGCAAAACAATTGAGAGTTCTTTTGATTCTTTAAACAGAAGATGCTCAGCATATAGTGTTGATGGCAGCTAGAGAGGTCTGGCCCAGGAAAACCTGCTGGCTCACCCAGTTAGAGTCTGATGGCTCTGGATCTGTTTTATCTTAAGCCTTTATTTTTTCTTATTACACCCTTCTACTTCTAACTCTCCGTTACTGCACCACTCTGAGCCACTCCTGCATTAGCCAGCAAGAAAAAGAAGAAACACCTGAATGTGGTTACTTAGAGTCATCTGCTGCTCCAGCGAAGGGCACAATGAGAAAAAACAAATATTAAAATAGATGTTAAAGTTCTTGGTGTGTTTGTCTACTCTTGCTTCCCTCCACCCACCTTTTCCCCCCTAGATAAAGGACCCCAGAACTGAAGGGTTTCTCTCACATGCCTCGTTCTCCTGCGCGCTCATGAGGGTCACAGCGTCCCAGCTTTCCTCCGTTCTGTTTCATTGTCTGCCGCAGATCTGCCTTCCTCCCACAGGCTGTGAGGATGTCACTGCCGAGCCCACACACTTGCACGTGGCCTGTGTCACTTGTCTGCTGGAACTGCAGCCACTAGAGAGATGACAGGGTCGCCTTGCTCTGTTTCACTCTGGCACAGAATGTCACACACGAGTAAGGGTGCGGCGCGTCCATACTGCTGCCCCACAGCTGATCTCTAAGAGAGGCTCTGCTCCATCACTATCCGTTATTTAAAGAGACAAACATGGTCTGTCTGCTTCTTCAGCCAGCTGTTCCCGGTGAACCTAGAAATGTAAACCAATTTAGACTCAGAGGCAGGTTTTTTCGTTCTTTTTTTTTTTTTTTTTTTTTTTTTTTTTTTTTTTTTTTTTTTTTTTTTTTTTTTTTTTTTTTTTTTTTTTTTTTTTTTTTTTTTTTTTTTTTTTTTTTTTTTTTTTTTTTTTTTGGCCTATAGAAAGACTTGGACTCTAAAAGGCACATTTTAGGGGTGGGAATGTCCCTCAGTGATAGAACACTTGCCCAGCATGCAGGAGACCCTAGTTCCACCCTACTGCTGCAAAAATGAAAAAGGCATACGCCTGTAATCCCAGCACTCGGGAGGCAGAGACAGGAGGATTGCTGAGTTCAAGGTTTGCCTGGGCTCCATGGTGAGCTCAGGGCCAGCCTGGACTACAAAGCGAGACCCTGTCTCAAAAAAAAAAAAAAAAATGAAAGAGGCATATTTTATGTTCATATGGGACTCCTAACATAAATCCATCCACTTATAGGTTGTTTTGAACTAACAGGTTTCCAGAACAAATGACCGATTACAGAGTAGTCCCCAAGTTGTTGGGACAAAACCAGCGCCACATCCTCCAGGTCCCTGTTTTCTTTACGGAGAATATTTTGAGGAAAACTGAAAGAGAGGAACTGAGCATTTAGGAAAAATACGTTTTTATATCAGGATATTGCTTTTTTCTGTTTTGGTTTAGGTTTTTCATTTGTTACAAGCCTACACAGACTCCAAACACAGGATGGACTCAGACTTCCAGCAGGAGCTGACTGACATCACAGTACAGTGTACCAAAGCCAAACTCTGGCTGGCCGAGAGGTATGTTAAAACTCCACTTGTGCAAGGAATTAGCACTATATTCAAGAACTGCATTTTCTACTTGTGAGGAGGTTTCACAGTTATTGGCATGAATATTCTAAACTTATTGGAGTATTTATCCTTTTAGAATTTCAGGTTATGATAAAGAAAAATGTTTTCTTGACAATTTTTTTAAACTGCTGAGTTACTGGAGGACAGGTGATAAGACTCTTTATCTGCCCACCAGTCTGCTGGTTTTTATTAGTAGCCACTGTGTGCCCAGCCCTGTGTTAGACAGGAGAACAATGAAAGGCAATAATTGGCTCAGTCATGTGTGTAAACTGTCTCAGAGGTTAGAGATTGCTGTCAGACTGGAGCAGACTGAAGGGCAGAGTGAACAGAAAGAGGGGTGGAGGTTACCCCCTCTTTTTGGGGGTGGGCAGTGCAGTAGCTTGAATAAGCAGAGAATAACTACCTATGTGTTTTTCATCTTTACTGTTTTTACTTTAGTCTGGAACTTAGAACAATTCGTATGTGAGAAAGAATAAATACAATTTCTCATTTAATAATCTACAGGGAGTATTCCCTGTAACATTGGATTCAAAACTTCCATTAAAGTATTTTGATGTTGGCAGGGGTAGTGTTCCTGCAGGGGCCCCTTATGTCCTCAATAAGTTCCAGCAAGGTAGGCCTTGGAGTGACCTTACTGCATTCCAGGCCATAGTATATGGTGTCTGATTAAGAGTCAGTATATCAGTTTTCTGATGTAATAGTCTGTCTATCTTTCCATCTCCCACCTCTCCCTTAAATGTTTTTGTTTACTTTCGTTAGACTCCTCACCTTGTATGGCAAGTTAGGTCATAGGCAGCTGTGAGACAAACAGACCATTTTAATTCTAAAAAGTATTGCTGAACACAAGCTATTGCCAACATTTGTGTTAGGAGAGGTGGGGATGCAAAGGGACAGAACATATTGTTTTGGCTTCTGGGAGCTTCTTTAAGAGTTAAGAGTAATAACAAATATATGTGACATAAGAGCAAGAGATGAGTAGAATTTTGCCAAATGGCCAGGAGAGGAGGATTGCAGCATAGCTGATAGCCTAGGCAGAAACAGCTGAAAGGGCATGGTAGGTTTGAAGAGTTGTAAGACAGTCAGCCTCTCTAGGGCAGAGAAGCTGAAAAAATTGGCAGGGGCCACAGTGACAGTTCCTAAAGATGACCTTTGGATGAGGGGAGCTGGTGACAGATACCTGTGTCGGGGTATATCTTGACAGTGGCCTAGCACTGTTTGCTCTGAAGAGGATCACAGAGGGAGGGAATCCTCTCATGTCTGGAAAGTCAGACACTTAGGGTAGACCTTTCATCATTACCCTGACTTTTATTTCCTCCATTTTACTTAAAGTAGGAGTTGCTTGATTGTAAAGTATTTCTCTAACCCTAGTACCATTTGTCTTCTGTATAAGCTCTTTGGACTGCCCACATCATATTTCCCATGGGAACAAGTACTGAGGGTCACATTTACATTCTCAGCTTTTAAAGTTCATCAGTCTGGGCCTCCTAGCTACTGTTTCCAGGGATCAGGCAGTCAGGATTCTCCCAGATCATCCTGTTGAAACTGCTTCTAGCTAGGACTGCCCCAGGAATCCTGACTCTGCAGTTCTCACAGTGCTGCAGGAATGGTTTTCTGTCCTTTCAGCTTACTACTTCTTCGCAGGCCCCACAAAGAGCCATTACCCACTGGCTTCTTACATCCACCCTTACTAGTTGGATGGATGGAGAAGGTGGAGTGACAGGCCAGTCAACGATGGACCTCTGTCTTGTTCAGTGCCTGAAGATGGCTGACAAAGCTACCGTCAGGTCTCTCTTCAGCCCAAGAGGTCCTCCAAGCCTTTGTAAATCTTTTCTGTGGGCCCTCTTTCTACTTAATCGGGCTTTCTTCACCATTATCATCATAGTTGTCATCACCATCACCACCATCATCGTCTCTTCTCTGAGTTTTTTCTCCTTAATTTTCCACCCCTAGAAAATAAAGGCATGAATCTCTGGTGCTTCATTGGATTTCTACATTCCAACCTTGAGTCCAGGAAAGCCACTTCTCTGTCTCCAGTAGAGTCAGCTCTCTATTATCCAAGTGTGAACTTTCCACTTGGTGGGTGGCCTGTGGATGGTTCCTAGGTTTCCTTTTGCTCTGCCACATGCCTTTATAAGTATTAATCAAGATGTGTTCAGAGCCTGGAATGGAGTTTGGAAGAAAACATGCTGTGAAAGTACATTCAAAAGTTTTGTATCAGACTTTCCACGTGAGGCATCCCATTGACAGGATGACCCTGAAGATCCCAAGTAGGCGAGCACAGAGTTGGGTATGTGATGAAATTTCAGCCCGGCCTGTGCCTGCCTTGTCCTCGAGGACCTCTTGCTGTGGCAGGTGTTTAGCTGCACCCGTTAACCGCGTGCTCCCATGAACCTACCTAATGGACTCTTCTTCCTGCAGACCTGTCTGCACTTTCTCACATGGCTCTGCCATGGAGCTCTGCACAGAGTAGTCTAAACTCAGCTGCTGAAGAGGCTCCTTTGTGTCCCTGGGAGTTTACACATGAAAGAAAAATAAGTGTTCCTTTGAGTTCCCTAGGGATTTTCTGTGTCTTTTTAATATAAGCTATGAAAAACCAATGTTATTACAGTAAGAAAATGTTGGTTTAAATTTTAGCACTAACACCTTTTTCCTCCTAAAATTTATTTGATCACTAACCTAAGTTCTTTCAGTCCAGTAAGTACAAAACTTTTAGTGGATATGTCATTTATTTTTTTTCTTTTGTTCCCAAAGAAGGCATTAAAAAAATTCATTGGAGGCATGGGGTAACTAATTCAGTTTTCAAATTTTGACTGTGAAATGGAGGGCGCATAAAGACTTTTGTCCTGTATTTGTGTTTTGACTTTGTAAGATTAATAAGGATTTATAAGAGGTGGTTGAGCAATAGCTATGGAGTTGTTGGGAATTTTTGGTGATGAATGGCCAGCTGGCAGCGTGGCTTGAGCCAAGGACTGGGCTCCTGCTCTTACAGACCACTTTTCATTCTGAGATGTCAAAGCCTTTATGGAAATCAGCTCGTTAATCCTTCAGTCCCTCGTTTCTCTCTCTTCCTCCCTCCCTCCGTCCTCAGTCCACTTCAGTGTCTCTCTCATGGTGCTAAGAAGACTAAACTGTGCCCAGGCAGGAACCAGGAGGACAGTGGTGAGCCCCGGTCTGCCGTGGCTGGCTGGGAGCACTGAAGGAGGACCCTCCTGGTCCCCGGCCAGGGCTC
>PVIC010016362.1:0-34020 GCA_004025085.1 Thryonomys swinderianus | reverse complement strand
ATTTCTGCCTTCTGAGTGCTGGGATTACAGGCATGAGTCACCACACCTGGTACTGTTGTACGTGGTTACTGGGACCGAACCAGGGACCTTGCACTTGCTAGTCAGGTACCAGAACCACTGAGCTAAATCCCCAGCTGAAACTAAGACTTTGAACCAGCAAAGCATAGAGTCTCAGAAAAAAAGAAGCAACAGTTTTGTTAGTGGTTCACTTGGAGTAACAGGAGCAGTACCATTCCCTGGACCTTTGAAGCCTGGTTGTGAAGACACAGAACCATATAGCAGATGCTGATTCAAAGCATATACAACCTCTTGAAGAACCTAGCCCAGTCCCTGAGAACTACTGTCACTTAGCTGGCATTGCAACTGTATCTTCAAACTGCCATTCCATTTTTTTATAAATCTGTGTGCATCTAGATGGTAATGAACATGGTAAGACCAGTGAATTCTATGAGTCTGAGATCACTTCCTTACTTCTCTGGCTGGTAAATGTGTTCCTTAAGTAGACAATGCTGCGTGGAATTCCATAATGGTAGCGATGCTTTCTAGAAATGCAGAGATGGCACTTTTGGCAGAACCATTACCTTCAAGGAAGGTAAATCTCTCTCTAGACATAAATATCTATGACAATAAGAACAAAGTGCTGTCTTTTCCATGATGCAAGCAGTACAATATATTCAAGCCATCACCCTGGGAATAGTGCTATCTCAGAGACGCAGTTTTGGTCTCTGGTGCTGGGATATTGGGTAGTGGCTGTAGCCAGACCAGCCTTGGTGACTGGGTGCCCATCCTGCTGAGCTCATGAGCAACCTCCCTGTCAGACACCATGGTCACACTGTTTGTGAGCCCATTGGGCAATGACATGGGTGGCTGAAGAAAGAGGTTGACTATTATCTAAAGAGTGACTCAACCAATATACTTGATTATTAATTTCCTCTTCTGCTGAGGTCATTTTTGAAAGACATGTATATGGATATAAATATTTTATATCCCTTGCCAGTAAAGATCTGACTATCAATATAACTCTTCCCCAAATTTCCTTGTCACCAATTTTCCAGTCACTTTTCTTTCAAGTTCATCACCATCTACCCAGATCATGGCTGTAGTGCATGAATCAGTACACAGTCACACATCCTGCCATTTTACCTTCCAGTACCAAAAGTTCTTCCAGTGTAAAGATTTCTCTTCAAAACTCTCTTCCAGCGACATCCTGGAAAGCAGAGTAATGCTGCAGCTGTCTGCTTGTGGGTGGGGCCTGCATAGCATGCGGAAGCTCCCCTAAGCCAATCCCCAGCCTATGCTTTTTCTGGCAGTTAATCAGAAGAGACCCACTCCAGCATTTCCATTTCACTAAGCCCCTGAATACCCTCATCAACAGTGCAACATGGAAGAACAGATATCACTGACTCATTCACAGTGGGTCATGTTTTGGTGTATACTTCTTTTTTTAATTGAATATTTTATTGGTACATTATATATACAGCTCACAATCACACTCAACATTGGGGAGTTTGTACCAGTATATGAGTTAATTCTCATTTTTATCCATATCCCTACCCTCTCCACAACCCCCACCCCCTATATACATGTTTTCTTTTTTCTTTCCAAATCATATTTATTCTTTCCCCTCATTACTTCCCCCACCACATTCCCTTTGAATATATCCTATTTTACAAAATCTATCATATATTCTAGAACTCATATACATCTACAGGTTCTCATACAAAAGATATTGCATTTACATATCTGTGATCTATTTATTTCACTTATTAGTGTGTCCTCAAGGTGTATCCATTTGCACATAAATGAATGAAACCTGTCATTCTTTATGGCAGACTAATACTCCATTTTATTTTTTAAAAACCCACACATCTTTATCCAGTCTTCAGTTGATGGGCATCTGGGTTGTTTCCAAGATTGGGCTATACTTTTTATACTTCTGCCAATTGAACAGATAACCTGTTAACACCTTTTTTTTTTTCTCCATCAGCTGTAGCATTAAATTCAGAATCTCTGCTAAATGGGCTTCTGCCTACAAACTCAGCCCAACCCAGGTGTACATTTTGGCCCACATTATGCCACACCTCAGACATCAGGCCCCCTCTCATGAGACTCAGCAAACTGAAGATCTTTGGAAGGACAGCAGACCTCGTCACTATGGACCTCACCCTTAGGAGCCTTGTAGGCTTAGAGGCAAAGGTGGTGACAGTAGGTCCTGAGCCATTTCAGTGTCATGGTGCATGGTCAGCACGTGATTTCTCAGGGGTGCTAGGAGGCCCCCCGCAGGGTGGGGAAATCACTTCCTCTAGCGGACATCTTCAGTCTGGTCAGGGTCCTCCAAACATCGCCCTCCCAGATTATGGGATCCCACTGTCTTCTAAGCAGTGCCCTCACCTTTACTTCATACAACTTTCAAGGCTTAAATTTACGGTGTATTTCAAGCAATTGAATGCTGAATGCCTTTGTGTAGGTCTTTTCACTCTCAGCCCCGCAGCTACAGAAGAGGATATTCTCTTTCAGAGCATACTGAGAAATTTTGCATGTGTCCTTGAAGTTGGGAACTTGAATCTTGGAGTTCCTTATTATCTTTTATTAATTTGCCTGAATTTAGAAGACTTTAGATTTCAAATAGATGTTTTGAGTTCACTGTCTTCCTTCACTAGATGCTAAGAGCAACCAACCAGAATCATCGTATGTCCCACTGTGCCCAAAAGTATTCCAGTATTATATGTGGAGCCACTCAGTTGATGACATCTTACAAGTGATGAATTAGAACAATCAAATGGATCTACTTTGCATATTACTTTAAACTGTTTACACGAAGGGTTACCAATATGCCCCACAGTATCAGGAGAGACCACAGCATCTTTGGGTCTCATCAAATTAGAAAGCTGATTCCAGAAACACCTAAAGCCATTAAATAATTTTATCTTATAATTCTATTTCTCTATAGTCATTCCCAGTATCAAAATCTGTATCAGTTGGTGCTTAATAAAAAATCATATTTAATGCAAGATACTGCATATATATGTAGATATTTAGATATGAAAATCGCCCGGTTTGCCTTCCAGAGGTCACCCCAAGTGTCAGGTATGGAACTTTGCAAAAGGTCTGCCTGTGCACTGCAGATGCAAAGGATCCATTCCCAGGCCTAGAGCACACTGCAGTGTCCTATACGAGCCTGCGTCAGGACATCGATGCATCTATGATGGCAGGCTGAAAGGTCTGCACTAGAAGGTGAAGGGCCTATGCTTAAGGCTGAAGTCTGTGCTGGAAGCCAGGAGACAATGTCCAGGGTGAAGATGAAGACTGGAGCTCCTCCAAAGGAAGTCAAGTGAGCCTTCCTTCATTTTCCTTTTATTCCATTCAGGTGACAGGGCTATTGGTTACTGTGATTTACACACAATCCCTTCAGCCACATCCAAAACTATTTATTTCAGCATGTCTTAGTCAAACTGACACAATCAGTTAACTGTCACAGCTGTGGATACCATATTCTAATGTTATCTTCAGTAATGAAAGTCATAACAGTATCTCATCTTCATATAGTCCTATTTTCCTTCTTTTTTTTTTTTTTTTTGGTGGTACTGGGGATCGAACTCAGGCTCTTAGTGCTTCCAAGGTAGGTGAGGTACCATTTGAGCTAAATCCCCAGCATTTTCGTATTATTTATTATTCAATGAGTTCTTTGGATGAAGCAATTTCCTATCAAGGAAGAAGTAATACATTTTGAATGTAATAAAAATCTCATTGCTTAAACTCACTTTGATTCATATTGTCTTTAGTAACAGAAGCCTCTTACAATTTCTTTTTTAATGGATTGAATAATTGATGTCAAAATGCTTGTTTTTGCCTACAATGGTTTACCATAGCCTTATAGATTGTTAAAGTAGTGGTGATTAGTGCCGGGCGTGGTGGCTCACACCTGTCATCCCAGCACTCGGGAGGCAGAGGCAGGAGGACTGCTTAGTTCGAGGCTTGCATGGACTACATAGTGAGCTCAGAGCCAGCCTGAACTACAAAGCGAGACCCTGTCTCAAAAAAAAAAAAAGCAGTGGTGATTAATTATGCTGTTTTCTTTTTGCATTCTTTACACTAAATTAATTTTTTCTTGGGGTTCTCTGTATTCTTATATGAATTTATTCTACATAATAGAATAATAGTTTGCCTTCATTTATAATCTATACTATAATATTTAAAAAACACGTTGTTTCTTTGAAGAATAATCAAGTTATGTTATGTCCATCAGTTTAAATGATTACTATTTGTGATACTTCATTTTGTGTACAAGGCTCTTCTTATACACTGCACTTTCCCTTCATCCAGATGAGCTCACAAAGATGAGGGCAATACCTGCATAGCCTGGAGAACTGCTCCTTCCCACGTCCTCACATAGTCTTAATTATAGGACTTTCTATAAGATCCACATATACTATAATCAAAGACATTATTACATGTGCTTTCTCATCCATTGACTCTTTATTCTTTGACACCCACCTTACTGCTGGGTAGAACCAAGGGTTGGTTTCTATTTGATCTTCATTTTTCCTTCCAGGTCATTTCTTTCACATTCAACTTTGAATCTTATATTCTCAAAATATATCACAAATGTCAAAATATGTTGCAAATGACCTATTATTTATAATGTAATGATTTACAAATCACACTGTTTCATTCCTGGAATATTTTAGCCACACAGAAAACCCCATGATTTTACAACTTTCCTGTTAAAACTCTTCACCTACATATGCTATTAGACTAAAACTTCTTTTTTAGAATAGTTGCTCAAAATTAAGCAACAGCAGTTAACGTTCTCTTTTCAAACCGTCCAATGGCTTCTCAATTCATTACAGGAAACACCAAAACATGACAGCCCGTGTTAGTCCTTTCATCTCGTCTACTCCTGCTTCCCTCGTTCACACTGTTCCAGCCGCCCGTCTTTCCATGCTCCTGGGTTCCTCGACCTAGACTGACAAATGGCTGTTCATCTAATTTTCTTCATTTTGTAGCAGAGATTATGATCATGTAAACTCTCAGTTAAGAGCCATTTATAACACTGTCCTAATATGCATGTAGAATGAAGGCAAATATATATCTCTAAGATGTACACTTGGAGCCCCATTTGAATTCAGTAGAACTTGCACTCACATTAGTAGTGAAAATGTTGTCTCAACTATGGATCGTGTCCACACATAGTGCAGATATTACAAATACAAAATACTTTTCTAAGGATAGAGCACTTTATTGAAGCACTAAATAAATATTACTGTTTAGAAAAGACAAGAAATGATGTCTTGAGTCTAAATTCTTTGGTCCCATAATGTAATGACTAACCTCTCCAGACATCATCGGACTGTGTTTCTAAATGTAGTTCTGAATTATCTCATCTACATGATATTTTATGTCTTATATGGAAAACCAGAAGGTTGTGCCTGCTTATAAGTGCATAGATGCCACTTATTTCATTTGTAAAAATCTGTCATCTTTATGGCATCTTTCAATAAATCTGTTTCTTCAAAGACTGATCATTTTAGAAATACCTTTTTATTTCGTATAAACCAAAGACCATTCACTATTACTTAACAATTTGAAATCAACTAATTCTTCAAAATAATATTCTTTTATCAGAAAAGTTTTCTTATAATATTGGAACTTAACCAGCATTAATTTACTTTACTCAAATTACTTAGCATTTACTCAACTTAAAATGATGCTATTTTCAAAAGAATCATATCATACAGACATATGTGCACTCATGTTCATACCAGCTCAGTTTGTGATAGTTCAATCTTGGAAACAACCCAGATGCCCATCAACTGGAGACTGGATAAAGATGTGTGTGTGTGTGTGTGTGTGTGTGTGTGTGTGTGTGTTTTATAAATTAGAGAATTATTCTGCCATAAAAAATGATGTTTGAGTCATTTGTACTCAAATGGACACACCTTGAGGACACACTAATAAGTGAAATAAGTAGGTCACAAAAATGTAAATATCATATCTTTTCTCCGGTATGAGAACCTGTAGATGTAAATGAGTTCTAGAATGTATGATAGATTTTGTGAAAAAGGAAACATTCAAAAGAAAAGGGGTAGGGGAAAGTAATGAGGGGGAAAGATAAATATGATTTTAAAAAAGAAAAAGAAAGCATATGTATATAGGGGTGGGGGGGTTGCAGGGTGAGCAGGGATATGGGTAAAAATAATAATTAACTTGTGTCATGTACTGGTACAAATTTCCTAATGCTGAGTATGACCATGCATTATATATAAAATATACCAATAAATAATTCAATTAAAATATTATTTTCTATTTCATAAAGTATTTTCTTTGGAAATATTAGAAGCACTAATAGCGAGTATAAAGGAGAGCCCAGAGTCAACTATCAGTCTTCTTTTGATAATTCTCCACTGGTAATAATAATGGCAATTAATAATTACAACCTATTGTTTATGTAACAGTATCTACTGGAAAATATAAGTAAGTCATATTCCTACCTTCAAGGAGCATACAATATAATGGACATTGTAATCCAAACACTTAGGAAATTTTAATATTGGGTAGTAGGTGAAAAGATAAATAAATAAAATGTAGGAGAACTTTATGCAAGAAATGGGAGATGTACTTTAGAAAGGTATCATTTCAAAAATAAAGGCCAAGTAAGAAAAGGATATTCATAGCAATGAAATCCTGTATTTATTAAGTACTGTGTGTTGAACACTGGAATAAGGTTATTTTACAGGTATTATTTCATCTTTAACCATGTGATCCTCTAAGTAAACATTCATTCTCTACTTCATAGAGAAAGGAGCTGAGGTAAATAACTTTCCCAGAGCTAGCAATGTCATTCAGGCAGAACTCCATCTCCAGATGTGGACAGGTATCACCAAGTCCATGAAGACAGACTCAGATTATCTGACTCCTCAAAATAAAGCGTCTGTGTGAAATCTCAAGTTTTGATTCCCACTCCTTTTAGTCTAACAGGTAGATAGAAACCATGCTTGCCTCTTCTGGAACAACCTACGTCAAAACAGTGACCAAGTTGAAAGAATACTGACTTGGCAACATTTCTAATTTCCTACTTCTTTTTCATTATCTCAATCATTATACATAATCATCCCAAACACTTAGAGCATTTATTTTAGCACCAAACTCTCCAACAACCTGTGTGTTTCTTTAGGAGCATTTCTGTGTCTCAAACAATATGCTGAGAAACTGGATTATGAAGAAGGATTAAAACATTTCCTGCTCTCCAAGAATCTAGTGAATGGACATATACAGAATGAGAGATTTAACCAGATGGGCAGAAGTATTGGGAGAAACAGAAGTGTGTTTAAAGTAAAGACAGAATGTATGCAATTCTGAAAAGTTCAAGGGTACCAAACTGATTGAACTGATTCTAAGGGAGAAAGTAGATTTAGATGACACCAAAGTGTGGGCACTGTTAGTTCACTTTTTCGTCTCTTCACCTCAGCATTATAGATATCTTAGGTCAGATATTTCTATTTTATGGGGAGAGCACTGATGTCTCCATTTTAGGGTGCTGAGTAGCATTCCTAATGCCACCCCCTAGATTCCAGTGGTACCATCACAACAGTGTGGCAAAATGTGTCTCCAAATGTGGCCAAATGTCCTGTGGGAGCAAAATCATTTCCATGTGAGAACCACCTCGAAAGGTCCTCAAAAGCCTTTTAAGACATTTGGACTTTATTCTCATGCTAACAAGGGTAATAAACAGAATTGTGGGGAGAGACTAAATCTCAAGATCAGTCAAGAATGGAAGGCGAGAAGAAAATCAGGTGAGGATATAACATCTAAATGTTGTTCTTACTATTCCAAGGTGCTACCACTTCAGTCTGCATGGGTGAAAGGTATTTTATGCCCCATCATACAGCACAAATATTTATAACTCTTTCTTTGTTCACATAGGTTCTAACACTCTAGAGTATCACTATTCTGACAACTCAAATCTCCTAAATGAACTTAATTTCTGCATTCCAGTATTATCACCTCCCCACTTGTTTATCCTCTATAATACCACATCGTGTTTTACCTTATAACTGCTTCACTTATTTAATGTTTCCAATCCACATATAATGCAATATCACACTTTCTTAATTCTTTAAATTGAACTCTTTATCGGTATTTTTTATATACAGTTCACAATAACACTCAATATTGGGGAATTTGTACCAGTATATGACAGAAGTTAATTCTCATTTTTACCCATATTCCTACCCACCCACAACCCCCACCCCCTATATACATGCTATTTCCTTTTCTTTCCTAATCATATTTATTCTTTCCCCTCATTACTTTTCCTTTTCTTGAGTTTGAGTCATCCTTATAGTTAAGAACGCTATCAATCATAATTTTTCTAGAAAACAGAAACAATGTATTCTACATCTCATATATTGCAGCCAAATAAGTAAAATTTTGAGATAAGAGGATTCGTTTTAATTAAATTGAGACAGAGCATTATTTCTCCAAATGAATGTTTGTACTCTTCAGCTAAAGAATTTCCATTCAAGTGTATTAGATGAGATAATAGACATATAAGCACAAGATTAGTAGCTGAAACAGTATATTACAGCAAAATGCTGAAGATATTGTATAATATTTGATAAAGAAAATTTAAAGCAGCCAACTGCAAAAACTACAATGATTTTGATTCCTTCACTGTTTAGAAGATGTAGAATCAAAATTAACCCTAGCTGTTTGTTCTAATCACAAAATAGTTGAAAAAATAAGGAAAGTTTCTAGGGGTCCAAATCCTATATGACATAATTTTTGATGAATTAATAGTAAAAGCAAGAAGAGGTTCCAGTATTTTAAGTAAATGACATAAGTATTTCCAGTATTTTAAGTAAATGACATAGAAATACTGATACAGAATCATTTACAGGAAATGGCCACCTGTTATTCTATAACCTAACAAACATTACAGCCAAACTAGCAAACTCAGTTATATCGTCATTCTACTTTTATAGATGTTTTGACATTAAAATGAAATTTTAAAAATTTCTTCATAAATTCGCAGTGAGACAAGGTACACTGGACTTTCCTTCCTCTTCTCCTATTAAAAAGGAAAGTATCCTACATCATAACTTTAATGCATCTAACAACCTACACTCAAAATTAAGGGAGGCATTATGCATTTTCTTTGAAAGATTAAGTGACGGAAACAAATTGTCTGTCCATTCTCAGCTACTGACCACGTTTATTAGTTTAGAAGACATTTTAACCAAAGATACTGCCAGCTTTCATTCTGTCAGATGAATGTGAGTGTCTCAACACTTCCAACAGTGTTAAATTGAGAGTTAATGGATTAAGATACAAGTGGACCTTGTATGCCATGTTGGAGATTTTTCACAGGCACCTTCCTTTCCCTGATATGAAAGTGTCCAAGGGGTGCCAGTGATGAAAGACTCTGTTGCCATGGTGCCATCTCATAAATCATCAATTATTGTCTTCTATTATGAATGTGACAGCCACATACTGTCATAAAGCGATCTGCATTTTCATCTAGATTTAACATTTTTTTCAGACATCATTTGCATTGTAAAAGAAATGTCATGACAACCTTAGAATATTTAAGCTTATTATCAAGAATTCTTGCATCCATTTAGAATTTGTCAGTTTGGCATTTCACCATCCCAACCTCTTTGGCATTATGGAGTAGTTTATCTTTACCTTTCATAAATATATTTTAAATATGCATGTATAGTGTAGCAAGCTGTACCCAACACAAGCAATGGAACTCTTTTGGTTGCTATGACAACCTAAACTGATCAATTTCCTGTCACTGTTTTAAAAGAGGTATTCCCTTATGGTTGTAGATACTAATTACAGAAACAAGCAATTTATTCACGTGTTCAGTTTGCAGATGAAAACAGTTCATGCCTAATTTATAATTTCACATGTCTTCCACATCTGTAGTGTTTTGCAGAGCAAATAATAACTTCACTTGTTTACAACATTTTCAACTTAATTTCACTAATCATTTTTGCCGTTAGTGGAATTTACCTATGTTATTGCAAGTTCAGTAAACACAATAGATTTGCAAAGCATAAGGAAATATTCTTAAGTGTAATTTCTGAATGAAGGTCACAAAGCTTGCTTAAAACTCTCTGTAACTACTCATTTAAAAGAAAGCAGTTATAGTTAATCTAGAAATTTTCAAAAACATTCATGGAAGAGCCTTGTTCCACCATCTATTCATTTCAATTAGAGCACCAGTGTATTTGCTGGAAACCTGCAGTAGATAATACAGTGGAAGTGCGAGTTGGTACACTAAAGGCCGATGTAGCTATTGAAAGGCAACAAGAGTTTCTGGGGGAATAATCAGTTCTTCAGGCCTTTAGTCGCAGTTCTCATGGGGCCACTGTCGAGTGCCGCCTTTCCCACCCACACACATATTCTACAGGAGCCTTGAAGCCAGTTTTCAGCTTTTGAGCATAAGAGAAAAAGAGGGTAAGAGAAACACTGTTTCAGAAAGTGAAGAAGAGCCATCCTCCAAAAGTTTTAAACTACTACTAAATCTGAGCACCATTTGTGGAAATTTGAGGGCATCGTTATCCCATATAGATTTTTTAATCTAAAATGTTTGTTCTCTACAATAAATTACATATTAGAAAAAAGTATGTATGTGTGTAATATTTATACATATATACACACACATACACACACATATATAATACATATATATTATATATAATATATATAATACATATATATTATAAATAATATATATAATACATATATATTATATATAATATATATAATACATATATATATATAATGCATGATTTAAATATTGATACAAGAAGAGTTTAGACTGATCTTGTGCATTGGGTCATTAACCCCAAAGCCTCGAATCTGATTCGAATAATTCTGCAATTTCCCAAGCTGCAGGGGTCTTCCTACACTTCACATTTTCACCTAGCATTTCTTGGAGGGCTATTCCCTTCCTAAATTCAAACACAATACACATGCTCCAGTTGATCTTCTAAAAAGGGAAGCTGTAATCTAAAAATGTGTATGTCTGGTGATACCGCATACACAGTTTTGTAGAAACTTATGCAAAAAAGATATAAGTACATTGGATCCTTTCCACCAAAATGTGTCACTTAACAGGGCTCGTCATCCCCGCTAGAGTGCCACCTTATCTTGAATTTTACAAGAGGGGTTCTTCCCATAATTTGGGCTAATCAACGCAGATTATATACCCAAAAGAAACTACAAAATCTTCGTTTGCCTCCTGTGATTGTACAAGAGAGTGACAAGACACTTCCAATGGCTTCTCAGTCCAACAGCTGTAGCCTCGATGCTCTATTGACAGCCTGTCGTCACAGGCACTCCTCTTCTTCTAGCCTCAGCTCAGTGACTCTGTAGCCGGAGATTGGCTCCACCACCGTGCGTAGGTGAAAGCTCCAGTGACTATTTCACAGGGAAAACCTGGTCAGCCGGAAGCAATGAAAACTAATCAGAAGGCCCTGAGCTACTGGCTCGGAGCACATGCTGCGCAACATAAAGGATGGAAACAAAGATGTGGAGACTTTTGAAGAAGGAAAGTGAAAGAGAGAAATAGAGACAGACACAGACATAGAGACAGAGCGAGAGCTCTAACTGGTATGTTTATGCCTACTTCTTGTGACATGGATGCTTAATCTAAAATCGTGTACAAAATATTATAAACTTATTTAGCCTCTTGTTTTTTTAAAACTTATTTAATCCCAGAATCCTCTCTGAGGAAAAAATTCATCCTTGGCAACTGAGAAAGTGATGATAAACTTGTTTATTAGGACCTGGGGGGGAGGTTGTGGGTAAGGAAATACATATCAGATAATCACAGTGCATTTCCAATCCATGTGTAACAAGGAAGTTTTGTGTTCTTTTCTTAACAGATGTTACGAAAGGCAGTGATACATATGTGTATGGCAAAAGGATGAACCTATGCCCATTCTTAGGATGATATAAAATTTAGGACAATAACAGGTAACTGAAACTAAGATGGATTCAAACCCCTTTGTTTGCACTTGCTCAGGATTTAGATGATCCAAAGCTGCCCAACAATGCTTGTGTATATAGGGGTGGGGGAAAAATAAAAATTAAATTGTGTCATGTACTAGTATAAATTCTTAAGGTGGAGTGTAATTGTGATGTGTATGTATGTATAATGTACCAATAAAATGTAAAAAAAAAGAATAAAGGTCAATCATGTAACCATAGTGGGGGGAAAAAAAAGCTGCCTAAAGCACTCCTTGGATAAAATGCTGGTTAAGGTGTGGAGAAAATGAAGAAGGGCAAAAATCCACAGTGAGGATCACATTTCAAAATACATATTCCGTCAGCTGATTGAGCTCCCAATGACCAAAGCAGAATCTACTTAAGAAACAAAGTAAATATCGAACTATTTG
Source organism: Thryonomys swinderianus (assembly GCA_004025085.1). Taxonomy (NCBI): domain Eukaryota; kingdom Metazoa; phylum Chordata; class Mammalia; order Rodentia; family Thryonomyidae; genus Thryonomys; species Thryonomys swinderianus. Next base: position 21,607 of record PVIC010016362.1, on the reverse strand, counting down.
ATTATAGCCACAAATATAAAATTAACACCTAAATAAATGATTGAATATGCCAACAGAAATAAATGCCTGAATAGAAGAAACAAACCTCACAACCAGAAAGATTCCAAATAATTTCTTATACAGCAACAGACTTAAAAAATTGTACCACAAGAAGAGGGCTCCAAGGATATAGGGCGATAAGAAAAAAGGAAGAAGCAAAATATGTCGTGTACAGATGAATGCGATCATTATGTATATCTGAAATGCACCAATGAATATTTTGCTTCCACAAAGGCACAACATACAGAAAGGGGCACAGAGTGACAAGTAACTCTACAGTGAACGAAATGTGGCAACCGGTACTTAAGCCCACAACTGTCCCACTCGATAGTAGTAAATTATCAAGAAACAATGTAACCACAATATGCTGTGAAGAAACGACATTATGTCCCTGTGATTCTCCACCTTAAGTCACACAACACCAGTTTAACAATGAGAAAATCATCGGACAAGCCCCAGTGGGGATGCTCTACAAATACCTCATAATTATTCCTCAAACCTGCCAAAGTTATCACAACAAACAGAAAAACTGTCACTCAAAAGGAATACATTTAGATACATCAACTAAATGTAATGTGGTACCCTGCACCATAGAACTGAAAGCAGTCATTAGGGGAAAATTGAGGAAGTTTAAGTAAAGTATAATATTTAGTTAAAAGTAGTGTATCAATACTGGTTGTTTCAATTTGACAAATTAGTTAATGCTACTATATTAACAATTAAACAAACAGTACGATGCATATGGGAACCCTGAACAAGCTCTACAAGTTTTCTGTGAGTTTTCAACTATTTTAAAAGAAAAAGACTGGAGATATAGTTCAGGGATAGTCTATATGCTTAGTAGGAAGGAAGCCCTGTGTTTAATTTCAGCACGTGTACACACACACACACACACACACACACACTCAGTTCTACCCATCTGTTCATTTACTTTAATAAGAAATGTTTTACCTCTACATTAATTGATGTCTAATTCAGTTTAAAAAATCAAGGGAGTAAATTTGTAAGAGGGAGCTTGACAAACATAAACTAAGAACAATTGGTTTGTTTGGGGTTTTTTTGTTTTGTTTTGTTTTGTTTTTTGAGACAGGGTCTCGCTTTGTAGTTCAGGCTGGCTGAGCTCACTATGTAGCCCAGGCAAGCCTCGAACTCAGCAATCCTGTCTCTGCCTCCCGAGTGCTGGGATGACAGGCGTGAGCCACCACGCCCGGCACTGTGGTATGTGGTATTGATGGCTGGTGGGCGTGAGTCTCCACGCCCAGCATTATATGTGGTTACTGGGACTGAACTCAGGACCTGGCACTTGCGAGGCAGGCGCCAGAACCACTGAGCCAACCCTCTGGCCCAAGAACAACTGGTTTAAATGCAACTAAAACACTAAAATATGTGTAGGTTATTTTTAAATGGACTGTTTAAATCAGACGTGCTGTCAGTTGCTATGGCTTTGAAGCAGCCAGATGCAAGTTGGGAGGATCCTGTGTAGCATCGGTCAATGGCCCAATTAAAAAGGTTTATTTGGTTAGGATTAAGTTCTAGTAGCAAGACAACAACTTCACATCCAAGTTGATGAACCTGAATACCAGAGTAAATCAATTATTCTTACTTAATGAGAGAATGTTCTAGAGAAGAACACCAATCAAGCTTAGCCAACATAAATATGGTACAGTGAAAGTAGAGACCATAGTAGTGACTTGGCTTAATGTTTATGACACACATTGTTCATGACAGTACTATGTTCCAAATGAAAATTAACATGTATAGGGCTGGGGATTTAGCTCAGTGGTTCCAGTCAAGGTTCTGAGTTTGATCCGCAGTAGCCATGTACCACAATGGTGGGTGTGGTGGCTCACGGCTGTAATCCCAGAACTCTGGAGGCAGAAGTAGGAGGATGGCTATGAGTTTGAGGTTGGCCTGGCCTACATGGTGAATTCAGGGCCAGCCTGAACTACAAAGTAAGACCCTGTCTCAAAACAGAACAAAACAAAACAACAACAAAAAAAACAACAACCAGAAAAACCAAAACCCCCCCAAACCAAAGAAAACTAACATGTATAAATTTGACTATGTAAATGTTCTGTGGGATATACCATTTCTCAATTTTTTAACTCTGAAAAAGTGATACTTTATCAATGTTTCCTTTTTGTATTTATTTCTGAATATGCAGTTAAAATTAAAATATAAAATGGATATCATATGTGTGTGTGTGTGTGTGTGAAGACTTTTAGGAAAAAATCAGAGAATATGGTTTTGAGAGTTGACTATAAAACATACTGTGAGATGTTTAGCTACCAATCTTTCAAAAAGTAATAGTCTCTTAGCAGAGAGGTCTAGTGTTTGAGGATTACAGTTAATGATGATGTATGCTTAAAAATACTAACAGCCAGGTGTGGTGGCTCACACCTGTAATCCCAGCACTCGGGAGGCAGAGGCAGGAAGATTGCTGAGTTCAAGGCTTGCCTGGACTTCATAGTGAGCTCAGGGCCAGCCTGAACTGTAAAGCGAAACCCTGTCTCAAAAAAAAAAAAAATACAGACCTAGTGTCAAGTGTTTTCGCGTCAAAAATGATTATTCCATGAAGTGATGCACCTGTTAGATTTAATGATTGCACAATGTATATATTCTTCAAAACATTACGATGTCCATAAGTCCATACGATTTTATGTCAGTTTAAAAACAATTTTAAAAAGATAGTCTCAACAGATTCTTAAAAAAAATCGTGAGACGTGCTGTGCACATGTACCAACTCCCCATGATGAACACAACCTATATGTACCACTAATACGCAGTAATAAGAATAAAAATTAAAAAATTAAATCAGTCCATACAAGTCTCTTCACATAACATTTTTTTTTTTTTTTTTTTGCTTTTTGAGATAGGGTCTCGCGTTGTAGTTCAGGCTGGCCCGGAGCTCACTATGGTGCCCAGGCAAGCCGCCGCGAACTCAGCAATAACATTTTTTTTTTTGAGACAGGGTCTCACTCGGGAGTTCAGGCTGGCCCTGAGCTCACTCTGCAGCCCAGGCAAGCCTCGAACTCAGTAATCCTCCTGTCTCTGCCTCCCGAGTGCTGGGATTACAGGCATGAGCCACCACGCCCGGCTTCACATAACATTTTGAATGCAGAAGTGCTTTATTCCCAAATATAATTCATTACAAAATAGAAAAATTAAATTGTGTCACATACTGGTACAAATTCCCAATATTGAGTGTGATCATGGTGTGTATATACAATGTACCAAAAAAAGATAAAAATGAATAAAGAAAATAGAAAACAGTACTTTATATTTAGAATATTAATACATCAATATATGAAAGTCTATAAAACAAGATGATTTTAATGTAATTTTTTCAAGCAATATGACAACAAAGACCTTTATCAGGTGTATTATTATATTAATATACTATTTAGGTAAGTATAGTATATCTTAAAAGGAAAATGTCTAAAAGAAAAATATTCTGATGTAAATCAGAAAATAACTTTCTACACTTAATTAAAAATGTTTGCTATGAGTAGCTGGGTGTGGTGGCTCACGCCTGTCATCCCAGCACTCGGGAGGCAGAAACAGGAGGATTGCTGAGTTCGAGGCTTGCCTGGGCACCATAGTGAGCTCAGGGCCAGCCTGAACTACAAAGCGAGACCCTCTCTCAAAAGCAAAAAAAACAAAAAAATCAACTGTTTTAGGAACTAATTACTTCCTCTGGCAATTATTAAGACTAAATCTATACAGAACAAGGACCGGCTTCAGCGGGGACGTGAGCAGGACGGTGACTGTGTGGGAGGTGGTCTCCCCGGGGAAAATTACCAGTCGCCTGTACCTGCTCTGGGTGTGCTTAGCGATGGCCTGGAAACTGGGAGGCGCCAGCCACTCGGAGCTAATCCACAACCTCCACAGAAATGGAATCAAGACAGAGAAAGTATTGGAAGTGATGTTGCCTATAGACCGCACCCACTATGCAAAAAGTAACCCATATATGGATTCGCCACAATCAATAACTGTTTTCCAAGCAACAATCAGAACTCCACATATGCACTGGAACTAGTATTCAATCCTTTAACCGATAGGAGAAGCAGTGGTCCTGGGATGCGCTGTAAAAGCAACATCAGCTTGACCAGTCCATGTTATTGCAGTGGATTGCTCATCTCGGTCCCCTTAAAGCTCTTTGAAAACCAACAGCGTCACAGCTTGCTTTGGACTTTGCTACCCTATTATTTTCAGCATGAAACTGTGTGGGCTTTACGGTTTTCCAATTTTTCGGAGAGGCATAGAACCAGATTGGTAGAAGGAAGCGAAGTATAAATTTCTGTATGATTACATTAGCAGGCCCACATTTTACTTTAAAATATTAAAGAAGGGATTTTGCACAACGGAAAAAAGAATGTCCATATAATTTTAGAAAATGTCAACTCTCTCTTTGTAAATTAATTACATGTTCCCCGTCGTGCCATGGTAGATGATTATCATCAGCCTTCTTTACTTTGTCTCAGTCGTGTAGTTAAGACTGCCCTGTGGCCTCCAAACAAATCCATCATCTGTCACTCTACTCACTGCTGTCTACATTTATGGAGATTTTAGCAGTTCCTTCATTTTCAGATCACTAAGCCACTCATCAGAGTTGAAAAGGACAACAGTACCTAAATGTTTACACAAGTATTTTACTTCGAAAGACTGTTCTCCTTCTATCATCCTCCTTCACTTTCATTTTTAAAGAGACACAGCCTGAGACCTAATGCATTGACGGTTCACATTATTAAATGTAAAATGCAAATATTGCATTATTATGCTACACATGATGAAAAAATTTTAGCATTCATGGGATTATGGTAATTAAGTCTTCCTTCACGTTGGATGATGTGACACTTGCTTGACTATAATGTCACTTCACTTAAAGCCTGTGTAAACCACATTATCTTAGTCACTGTGCATCATATTTCCAACTGTGAGCAAAATTAAAAAGTCAGAAATGGACAAGAATGTACATAATCTCAAAGCAGCATCGTGTAAATGACTTGCCCAAGGTTCAAACTGGTTATTGAATAACAGAAAATTGGAATACTTTCTAGAGTGATACTATAGTACTATTTAGATGCCATCTATGGCAATGCACATGGAGCTATTTGGAGTTAGTGGGAAAAGCCAAAATTAAGTAATGTAGTTCCAAAAATTTTTATGGTTAAAATATAAGAGTTGTCATTTTCCAAAGTTTATTTCAGACTAAGAACAGTGGATATTCAACAAGTAACACATGGAAGGTTTGCATCTTTGAAAATCACTGAAATGTTTGAGAATATCTTTCCTTTTCCTTCTTTTTGGTACTGAGGATCAAATTCAGGACCTTGTGCTTGCCAGGCAGGTGCTGGGCAACTAAGCTGCATCCGTGGCAGGAATAACTTATATTTCAAGAGATTAGTTAAAAAGTTAGATAACAGAATCTCCACAGAGAATAGGCGGAATCTAGGCAAAAACATTCTACATCATTCGCTGAGCTAGTCCAAGGAATATTATGAACAGAATAGCTTTATAGATCATACTCGCAAAACAGAATTCCAATTAGCAAAACTAGGAATAAAGGTTATAAAAAAGAAAACTAAGCTTATATATAGGGGGTAGGAAGGTTGTAGGGTGGGCAGGAGAATGGGAAAAAAGGAGAATTAAATTGTGTCATATACAATTTTCAATGTTGAGTGCAATCATGATATGCATATAAAATGCATATAAAAACCAATAAAGATTCAAATCTTTAAAAAGTTATAAAATATAAATTCTGCACAGGTTCATGAGTAGGTCAAAGTAGGTAAAAAAAAATCTCAGAAGGAACTTATGTGGGCTTATTGTTCTACTTGGAGAATGTGTATGTAAGCTATATTAATGTGGAGGTCATCAGAAGAAAGGGTGCGTGAACTACAGTTTTCTTGGAATATCTAATGTTGAAACTCTGTCAGAGTGCCATGCACTTTCTAAAAATACAACAACCCAAATATATTCCCAGGACTACTGACCGAAAGCAAGGCCCTTACAAGTGTTTTCCACACAAGAAACTAAGTGATTTAGAATTCGTTTGCCAAAGCTACTTCCATTTTCCATATGGAAAACTTTACTCATAAAATAACCAAATTTGATGTCATTATAGGTGAAAAAAACTTTCCATTGAAGTCATCAAGAATGACAGTTCTCTGTGATAATGAGAGCTCTGCTCATTTATGGGGAGCAGGGACTGATCTACTTGCATTTCTCAGAATTTATATCAGTTTCAGTGAGTAATGCTGAGTTCATCGATTAGATTTTTAACTGAACATACTTTCTCTACAGAGATATGTTTAACACTGTGAAAGCACTGCTGAGGACGAACATTCAGCAAGCTGAAAATATTGAACCTTCTCTGAATCAAAAATGTGCATAAAAAGCATTTCAAAGAAAACATGACAGAGGCGTCGAGCTTTCATTTCATTTCGGCATTTGCAATATTACACTTCAGAGTTGGAAAAGTGAAGATGAATTCAAGATGGTGCAGCACCACTAGCAAATCTTTAAAAAAACAGAAATGGCTCAGTCTTCTCCCCCATTGTCTAAGGCCAAATGTTTTTGAATTGGGAGAGACACAAAGATAAGTAAAATTAACTTGTGGTGTTAACTATGCCAGATGCTATAACATTAGTTTTTAGAAACTGAAGAAATTTGGTTTTCTTTTTATGTTTTGGTGCAATAATTATAGCTTTAAGGAAAAGGTAATTCAAAAGAAGTTGCAAGAGTCATCCAACGTCACAGCATTTTTGCAAGGTGGATTTAAGTCCATGGACATTTGATGCTTTTTGTTCCAGGAGCTCTTTCTGCTAAACCACCCTATCTCATCAAATAGAAATTTAATGAAAGTGCTCTCCAACCAGAAAAAAAAAATATAAATTTAAAATATTATACTTGCCTGAACTACACTGTTTTAAAATGAAGAATAACAACACAAATGGTATAAATAAATGTTTTATGTGCACTAAATGTTCAGAATGACTATTTCATCTGTATGTATATAATACTGAAGAGAATTAGTGAATATTTTCTCTATTAAAAATATCTCTTGTGCCAGGCGTGGTGGCTCACGCCTGTCATCTCAGCACTCGGGAGGCAGAAACAGGAGGATTGCTGAGTTTGAGGCTTGCCTGGGCTACATAGTGAGCTCAGAGCCAGCCTGAACTACAAAGCGAGACCCTGTCTCAAAAAAAAAAAATCTCCTATATTGAAAAGAATGTAGTGAAATAGGAATTCTTATATAATGCAGAGAAGGTAAATTAGCACTTTGAACAGTAGTTTATCAATAACTAATAAAGTTGATGTGCATAACACAAAACACAATTGTCCTTGTGGCTTATATTCTTGGCAAGTTATCTCCATGGATACAGGACAGCATAATGTCCATTACAACACTGTTTGTAGTAACAATGTGTTATCTGTACATAATGGAATATTACTTAGCTCTAAATCAGATAAATTTGAAACATTCATAGGAAAATGAATGCACCTGAAAAGTATAAAGTTGAATGAAATAAACTAGTCACACAAGCTTAAACACAGCATGGTATATCTCATTTGAATGAGGCAAGGCACAAAGAAAATGAAAAAGAATGGGTAGAAAGAGACAAATGTGTTGATCTCTGGCAATTAGGATGGTATCCAAGAGATCAAGGTTGAAGGAGAGGAGGACAGGAAGTAAGTTGAACAAATACATGCCATGTATAGAAATTCAGTCTTCTCAAGGAATGTAAGCTTTATATTCCACAAACAAGAACTAAAATTAATAGTATCAACAAGAGTGAAAATGATGAAAGGGGCATTAGAGGAGGGGGGAAAGAGTACAAAGGAAAGGGGAGGAGATCCTCAAAACAGAAACAATTATATTAGGTACATGTGCTTGTTCACCAAGAGTACTGTAAACATCATGTACTCCATGGACTAATGAAACAACGAAACCAACCTAAATGTTCACCAATGCCAGAAGGAAAACTCAAGTGGAACTGACATATATGGAAAGAGTAAATGAACAATTAAAATTGAATGAGCTATATCTACAGACATTAATGTGGACGATCTTGAAAACAGAATTATGAAAATAACACATTATCACCATGACTTTTAGATGCATTAAAAGCACAAAGTTCAATATTGTATATTGGCTTTGTAAAAATACATTTAAAATTTCAAAGCAGTGTTATGCCTCAAGTTCATGACAGTGAGTGCTTCTGAAGAAGGGCCGAGAGGAAAAGTAGTGATGCTAAGCATGTCATTCAAGTTTGTCAGATGGAACTGCTTAATGACTGAGCCTTGAATCAAGTTTAACCAACTATAGATCTTATTATATAATGCCAGATGACTTTGTTTTCTGCTCTACTTAAATGTTTTATAATTAAGCTTTTAGTTTTTACATTATTAAACTTACAGCACTAAAAGTTATCTCAAAAGAGAAATAGAATTTATCAATAAATCAGAGGTATATGTGTGTATTTATACATATATACACATACATATATCACAAAAACATGAAATGAGCTATGCTAGTAGTGATCATGATTCCAGTTTACAGGTTATAAAATATATGGGTCCAAAACATATGCACCTTGAAATAAAACTGCCCTCATTTACATGCCATCTCTGGTAATTCCAAGTTGTATGTTTTTGAACAATTATGTAATCTTCTCTGTGTTTCAGTATAATCATTTATAAAACAATGATAACAAAAGCACCTACCGTCCAAAGAAATTAAGAGAGTTTGTTGAACTAACATAAGGAAAATAACATCAGATCATTCTGATGAGTGATAGACATTATTATGTTCTGGCAAAATAATGAATTTTTGTTAATTAAAAGTGTATAGTGAATCACCTTTTTACACTGGTAAAATTTTATTAACAGGCTTAATTAGCACATTGAAACATATTCTTCTTCAAAGATTGCTTGTGGCCAGAACTATCTGATAAATGTACAAAGGGCAGTACCATCCTTGCAAAGTTAAGTACACAGAACTGCCTTGTACAAGGTCAGGTGTGTTGATTAGTTGTCTATCACCTTTCATGAATCTGCGTTCAGTCTTCAACTGGAACAATTTGTTCCTGAATGAGGATTTCTTCCAGTTGTCTGGAATTTGAAATTCTACCATTTTGTTTGTTTGTTGTTTTTCTCTTTATCTAAAGATCTCTAATTTCCTACAAGAAATGATAATGTTAACTTACTGTCCTGACTAAGGATTTATGATGAAAATCATAGGATTCTTGAAGTAAAATTTGGCAGTAGATTATCTTTCTTTCTCTTTCCCTTTTTATCTAGGAATACTGGAACTAATTCCTTTTTAGACAAACATGCTTATGGATGATGACATTTTATGGATGATGACAGCAGCATACACGTTTTACAGACATCCTAGGATAATGGGATTATATCCCCAGGGCAAGGGCAAGACAGTCATGCAGGCAGACTCTAAGGTAAAGGAAAACAGTTTCTCTCAATAAAATCTCAGATGACTGACCTCGTTTTATCTTTAATGCAGAAAAAAATCCAGATGAAGATTTGTTATGTTAACTACAGACATTCCTTTTATTTCTTATCTTAGCCATTTGTAAAAGCAAAGAAATTGCTCTATTTGAAACTGGGGGTTTGTTTAAAGGCAAACCAATTTAAAATAAAACCACACATGCTATATGTATGACTCTTCCCGTTAAACGAAAGCAAATTGCATTTTACTAGAAACAATTATGTTACATTACAGAATAATTCTTGAATATTCTCCTTTGGACATGATAGCAATGATTTCTCTTATGCTGCATTTCATTCTTAAAAATAAAAGCAAAAATCCTTAACAATTTCAATTGTCAAAACAATTTAAGGAAAAGCTGTAATAGCTTTTTATGCAGTTTTAAAAAATCATAAAGTACATATTATTTTGAATACCAGAAGTATTATTTGAATTTATTTTACTATATATTTTATATATGCATTATGACCATAACCAACATTGAAAACTTGTGTCAGTACATGACACATCTTAATTCTCATTTTTTTCCATTCCCCTGGCCTCCCTACAATCCCTGACCCATATATATATATATAATATATACATTATATATAAAATATATATTATATAATATATATATTATATATTATATATAATATATATTATATATAAAATATATATTATATAATATATATTATATATAATATATATTATATATATAAAATACATATAAGCTTTGTTTCCTTTTATTTTTACCATCAACTTTTTTCTCTCCATTCCTTAAGTGCCCCACACACTATGTATTTTCAAAATTTTCCAAATTTGAGAGCATTTATAATGAACTCGCATATGTGTGTGTGTGTGTGTGTTTGTGGGGTAATTGCAGTACCTTAAGGATTTAAAACTTAGAGCAGAAGTTACACACTGAAGCCCACAGGCTAGAGGCAGCACTAGGTTGGTTTTGTTTTGCCTATAGTGTGGCTTTGTTCTTTTTATTGTTTCGGCTATAAAAATTAAAACATTGGATAATTTCATATAAAAGACTATAATGAAAGTCAGCCTGCATTCCCATGTGGTACCACTCAGCTGAGGTAAGTAATAGCTGCCACTTTCAGTAAAAAATGGATACTTCCTAGTTGACCACAGTCCTCACTACCACCTATCATTTCCGGTCTTTCATTTGTGTTACCAACCTTGCTTCTACAGGCATCAGAGGCTGTGACTCTGGATTTTTCTGTCGTCTATATGAATGACTTATTTATTAGAAAGATAACAATGAAAGACATTGTCTATGGAAGAATTTCATTACATTCATGGAAAATATGAAACATTTTCGATAACTAAATCTATGTTCAAAAAATTTTCACTGAAAATCATTCATTAATTAAGTCTAGTGGATTCTAACTTCTCAATATTGGTGTCACATTCAAACCCAAAATTTGGCACTTAAGCTCATTCACTGCTTCAGATCACTAAGGTATTATTTAGTGTAAATCATACTTAAGACTCATTTTTAACATGTAAAATATTCCAGAAACTACAAACACCATCAGAGTGAATTTCATTTCCTATGTTCAATATTCAGGATAAAGAACATAGTATATCCCCATCTCCCACAAAAACATATGATGTGTGTGTGTGTGTGTGTGTGTGTGTGTGTGTGTGTGTGTGTGGTACTGGGATAGAATTCAGGACCTTGTGCTTGCCAGGCAGAGCATCACTGAACTACATCCTCAGCTCATGTTTTTCTCTTAGATAAAATATGGGCAAAGCTTGAATCAAAAGTATCCCCCCTCAAAAAGAACTTTACCAAGAAGTGATTTAGGCTGAGAAAGGTATGTGGAAGTTAAGAGGGGGCAGTGTTGCCAGGCAACATTAAAACCTAACTTAGGATCACATAATTTAGGATCAGGATTTGCCCTCCTTTGTCTTTGTCTCATTGTCCATTTTTTCTGCCATCACTATCTAAAACATATGAGGTGTGGAATAATATGTTATCTCTGTTGAGATGGAAATCCAACTGAAATGTTTAAAGATATTTTTGGAGACTTCAAGAATAAATCTTCCTGGATTTTCAAGCATATTTTAAAATACGATGCTTCAAGAAAAATAATTTCACATATTTTAGAACTACTAGCATATCTGTAAAACATCTGTGCTGAATGCTTAGAATAATTCTTATTTAAAAGCCTCATTCTTTTCCATGATCACTGTAGTACATTTAATGGCCTGTGCTGCCCTCAAAAGTAATGCACCTTCGCAAGCCTTCCACAGCCAGGAAGGGGATGCACATCTGAATTACCTTCCCATTATTTTTAAAAAGCGTCATGGTCTTAATGTCCATGACCTGCATTCAACCCCTTCATCTTGTAGCTTTTCTTTAACCTCTGTTTTAGTTCTTAGGTCATGAATTGTGCCCCATGGCTTCAAACAACCAGCCCACTGTATGGGTCTGAAACTCACTCCCAGCTAATATGACTAAAATGAAACAGTGAAACTATGGAAATGCCAATTTATTAGAACCTTCACATAGATGGTCATGTTGTTACCTCTTCGGATTTCATTTGTCTCATTATCACTAAAGATTAAGCAAGAAGAGGATTCAACATCCTTTGCTGAAAATTTTGAATGGCTCCCCTTTCCAACCTTGGTCAGTATTGTCTAGGGAACATGATTGCACTTGGGCTGAATCTGTACAAGCTCCAGGACATTCCCAGGAAGTTGATTTAAAAAAATAAATACATAAATACCTGTTAACAGCTTGTTTCCTTGTCATTTGCCTCTTCCTTCTAAAAGGAGAGTGTAGCAGAAAATAAATAAATAAAACTGGTTAATTGAGAATTCTCAGTTATTAGTTTCCAATTAATCAAGGCTTTATTATATTTCACATAAAAAGTCTTAAATTCTGCAGATACTTTAGATACATTACATACAATGAAACATCAGTGAAGAACAGCAAAAAAAATGTAGGAAAACCTGAATTGAGATTAGATGGTGTTTTAAATATATGGATAATGTTATTACATTTCTGGTCTAGTTCCATGGAATAAAGAATAACATGAAATGTCATGTTGTATAGGTATTTTCTCTATATGAAGGCAAGGAAATAAGGTTATAGATTTCTGCTGCAGAAAATGGCCTCAGGTCAATTCTAAAAAGAGATTCAGCAATATTGTCTTTTTCTCTCAAGGGCCTTCCTTCCCAACCCACCCCATTGGCTCTTCCAATACTTTTGAGGGAAAAAAAGAACATCTAATTTTTTCCTATTTCTTATTTGTCCAACAGAATGATGAAAATAAGCCAATAGTAATGTTGTGCTTATTTCCTAAACATGGAGCCATTAATCACGCAGCTCAGTATATATTTACTTCTGGACAAATACTGAACTAACTCACATCTTCCAGACAAGGGATACACATTCATTTGTTCATGCTACATACACAAGCACACACACATGCATGAGCACGCACACATACAGTTATACACACATGGGCACACAAAAATCAAACGCTAACAAAAGATATGAGTTTAAAAAGAAAAGCTAGAGTATGAGCTTAGATAACAAAACAACCATTCTTTCCAGCAGCATGGTAATTTCCAGTATTCTCCCAGCCCAGGGAGAGCAGCAAAATCTAAACTGGCATGCTAAAGAAAGTGGTAATAAATAAAATTAGGATCTTTTGAACCTTTTGCATGTCTTAGCGGCAAAGTAACAAGAATGTACTATGAAACCTACTACAAATATAATAAGATTGATTCATCATTTCTCTTCTAATAACCCTTTTCTTAAGTCTGTTTCAGGTTTTTAAATATTTTGTTTGTTGGTTTTTTTGAAAAGTGACTCTCTGCTTCAAAAACATGAATACAGTTAACAAAATGTCTGACAAATGCAAGGTTGCTCGAAGTAGAGGATGCAGGAAAGACAAGTATTCTTTCACCTGCTCTAATGTTCTGTCATTTCACTGTCAGAATTACTTGTTTCTGTACCTTTAAACATGTAATGAGTGTGGTCTTACTGAATGCTGAGATGCTTTTGAGGCATCATTCCACTTGTCTATGTACAAAATACTTGGTTTCTTTCTATGGTGCTAAACTCTGCAACAGCACAGTTTCATTGACCTCAGCATTCTTCAGTACCAAAAGGTTTTCAAAATTTTGGGCTCTGCTTTTGGCTGCAGATTGTCATTATAAATTTGGCTAAACATAGAAAGCATCATGTATGCCACATCCTAAATGTTGGGCTGCCTTGAAATGTCATCATTCAGATTGATTAGTCTGCAGCTGCTGAACTCAGCCTTCACAAATTCTCAGGATGTAGCCAAAACCTAGACTTGCTTTACATAGTGTAACAGGTATGGCTTCTATTCCAACTTCCCAAAGAATCCTTGTTCTCAATTTAAACTTCCTGATTCCAGTTTACTTTTCTTATTTCTGTCATTATTCTTGACTTCTGAGTTCTGACAAAACGTGCCCATGAAGCTCTGTGGACAATATTCTAGAGCTTCTTTAGCCTACACCTTTAAACTTTTGCAAACTCTTCTTGCAAACCAGTTTCAAAGACTTTTGAAATATATTTTAAGGTACAGTCATAGCAACTATCCCACTCCTGGTACGGTTTTCTGTATTAGCCAACTTTCCTGTCATGGAGACATAATACCTAACACACACAATTTAAATAAAGAAACACTTAAATTGACTTATATTTCCAGAACATTCAGTTCACAACTGGCTAACTCTAAGGTAGGCAAATCATCCCAAGGGATGTACCACAAAAAAGATGTTTAGTGTATAGTAACTGGAAAGGAAGGGAGGGAACAGTGCCAAACAGGAAAGGCCAAGAAAATAGATACAATCCTCAGTGCTTTTCCTCAAGAAAAAACTCACACACCCAGAAGTGTTCTTTTTTATTCCTTCATTGGCTTTTAAGCAAATAAAATTGATACAGTCATGCTTAAGCAACATACTAATCAAAGTTAATATGAATGATGATCACCCAGTGTGCTTTTTTATTGGACTCAGCTTTATATAAGACTAAAATATGGAATTACCATTATTATAAACTAAAATAGAACAGAATTGTTTTTCATAATATAAAGTAGTAATTAAACTACATGACATAAAAGAATAAAGTATCACAGAGTCCACTTAAAAATTTCAGTTCATATTTTGATATAGCTCAGAGGTAGAGTTCTTACCTAGCATGTGCAAGGCTATGGCTCTATCTATATCACTCAAAAAAACACTCATATTTATATATCTTGGACCTTCTGGATACACATTGAATACACAATCAAATATGTCATGCTCAAACTCTAATGTGAACATAACTAAATACAGTACTTCTTTCACTAATACTTCAAACAAAAAAAGTATCCTGATACCAGGTGTGGTGGCTCACACCTGTAATCCCAGTACTCAAGAGGCAGAGGCAGGAGGATTGCCGAGTTCGAGGCTTGCCTGGGCTACATAGTGAGCTCAAGGCCAGCCTGAACTACAAAGTGAGACCCTATGTCAAAAAAATAAATAAATAAAAAGAGTATCCTGAAGGGATTTTAAAGATACAATCAAATTTTCAGTTTATCTTGACCATTGTACCCCACAATGGATTCAGTGAAAGAGCTGGCGAGTAGAAGGAAAGTGAACGGAGAGTCATTACCTTCCACACATTCAAATACTGAAGCTCTTCTTTTACTTATATGATACACTGGGGAGGCCTGAACTGTCTTGATTGACCCCCCCACACTGCCAACGCCCTTTAACAGATAAAGAAATTAGCCACTGAAATTTTCACTTATTTGGCCAAGTTTGCAGAGACAGTTAATATCAAAAGCCTACTAATCACTGATTTACAGCTACTGTTTCTAAATTTCTGAATTCTGTTTCTTACATTAGACAATAGGGAAACATTTTTAAACTCTCCCCCCTAAAAGTGTCATATCCGTTTCTTCCTCTATGAAGTAACATTAAAGTCATATTACCTTTATACTTAATGGAAGAGATAAGATCTGTGGTGCCCTTTATCTCTTGGCCAGTACTCTTTACGAAATACACTCCTTTTAAAACAGAAGCTATAAACTGACAAAGTAGGCCTCACGAATACACTTTGTTTAATACTGCCTGGCACTCTGAAAAATCTGGATATTTAACATAAAAATTATCCTTCAAGACTTGCCTTTTTAAAAAGGAAAGCTGGCAAAACTACTTCCACATAGTTTCTTGGCACTACTAGAAGAAACAGAAGTGGTGGCTGTCCACATTACACATTCATCTGTACTTCACCATTTTCATAGATTCTCAATCTGAAATTTTAATAAATGTACATTATTTCTAGTACTAGTAAGAATTTTAGTTTTATGGCATCTATGTGAAAATTTTACTATAATATACCAAAACAGTTGATTTCTAAAATTAAGTGTGGCATCTCTGGAAACTTTCCTGTATATATGCTCATCATTAAAAGTGTACTAAAAGTAATAGATCATAAAGTTTTATGAATTTGTTATAAAAGTACTCGTTAAAACAGCAAGCCATTGGCTGGAGATTTAGCTTAGTGGTTCTAGCACCTGCCTAGCAAGTGTAAGGTCCCTGGTTTGATCCCCAGTAACCACATATAACAATACCAGATGTGGTGACTCACGCCCATCAGCAATCAGTACCACACACTACAATGCTTGTGCCTGTAATCCCAGCACTTGGGAGGCAGAAGCAGGAGGATTGCTGAGTTTGAGGCTTGGCTGCTCTCCACAGTGAAAGAAAGATGCTGTTACACACACACACACACACAAAAAGCAAGCCATTGACCTTTGGAACTGATGCTATTATATACAGAAAAAGTCTTAAAGGGGGTTATGTCAGATGCAAAAGATTCCAAAAAAGCCAAACACTGGTAACACAGAAACAGTATCATTCAAATTAATAATTATCCATTCAAAATTTCAGAAATTTAAAAAAATCCAGAAATCAATAATGATACTATGTTTTAAAATAGAACTGAGCTATTGAGTTGGTGTATATACTGTCAGTTTGGAGTGAGTACTGAATTCAGCTATTTTTTCCACAAGTAAGATCTGTTCGTCATGTAGTTTGCTTCTTTGACTCTATACAACAAAGAAGATATTGATTTGGGAACTAATAGAAAATAGCCAAGTGTAAGGCAAAGCAATACCTCTTTACCTCTGTTCATTAGTAGGTCACAAAATTCTGGTAAATATGTGTTGATGAAACCTTTAAATAGTATCTTTGCAAACAGGAATACATCACATTAACTGATGCATTTTCATTTTTGGAACTTTTAGGGGGTCTCGCTCTTACCTGAAAACTATGCATTTTATATGTCAAGTCTTGGTGTATAGCAGCTGGTTTAAAGCTATTTAGTCTACTTAGGAGTCTTAAAAATTATTTTGCAAACATGTATGGTAAAAGAAAAAAAAGAAACCAAAAAAACTATTTCATACCAAAAATCTAAAAATAATGGCTTGTATGTTCCTATACTATTTAAATGTTTAAAAAGCATCTAGCAGATCTGTAGTCATTTAAACTTACAAAAACACTATCTTCTCAATCACGCCCAAAGAACCACTTTCCTGCTGGCAGAAATTTTAGCCTAGATAACTGGAAATCACAAAAATTTTGGTTTTGTGAAATAGAAAATATTCAATATTCAAAAGTAAATGTGGTGGAAGTATGTGTAATGAGGGGTAAAGAAAAAATGTGATGGTAACAGAAAAGGGAAATAAAACTTATGTATTTAGGGGGGGCTGTGGGGTAGGTAATGGAATGGGAGAAAAAGAGAATTAAATTATGTCATATGCTGGTACAAATTCCCAATATTGAGGGTGATTGTGATATGATATGTATATACAATCATATTGATGTGTATCAATAAAGATAAAATTTTTTTAAAAATTGGTTTTGTCAAATGTTGGCTTTTATTGATAAATTTTGATCCAAAACCTTGAGCCTCAGTAACATATGTGCACCCATGTTCATAGCAGCTCTGTTTATGTTAATTAAATCTTGGAAACAACCCAAACACCCATCAACTGGATACTGGATAAAGAAGATGCAGTTTTTTTTTCTACAAAATGGAGATATTACTCAGCCATAAAGAATTATAAGTTTGAGTCATTTATATTCAAATGGATGTACTTTCACGACACAATCATAAGTGAAATAAATAGGACACAGATCTATAAATATCATACCTTTTCTCTGGTATGAGAAACTGAAGATGTAAATGAACTGTAGAATATATGATAGATACTGTGAAATAGAAAATATTAAAGGTAAATGGGGTATAGTGGCAAATAACAAGGGGAAGAAAATATATGATGGTAATAAAAAAGAGAAACAAAGTTTATATATATATATATATATATATATATATATATATATGTATGTGAGGGATTGGAGGGTGGATGTGAGAATGGGAAAAATGTGAATTAAATTGTGTCATATGCTGGTATGAATTCTCAATATTTTGTGTGATCACAATGAGTGTATATAATATACCAATAAAGATTCAAATTGATTGATTGATTGATTGATTGAGGCAGGGTCTCACTTTGTAGTTCAGGCTGGCTCTGAGCTCACTATGTAGTCCAGGCAAGCCTCGAACTCAGCAATTCTCCTGTCTCTGCCTCCCGAGTGCTGGGATGACAGGCGTGAGCCACCACACCTGGCAAGATTCAAATTTTAAAACGTCAGCGTGATTCAAAATTCAAGATTCATACATGTACACAACATACTTTGACCATTTTCACCCCATTACTTCCTTTGTCCTACCTTCCCTTCAGATTCACATTATTTGTGGAGGAGGTTCAAAGTACATACCGCATATTAATCATATCCATACTCCTAATTCCTTGCTTATAATCTACACCTCTTATTTCCTTTCTCTTGTCAAAATAGACTCCCTTCTCCCCTCTTGCTATCTGATATGGTTTGTATCTAAAATGTCCCTGTGCTCATAGGTTGGATTCTTAGGAATGACCAGATCTTATGACACTGAATTAGACCACTAATGGGTTTATGGTTAGGTGTGAGCCCTCAGCCAGCCACACTCCAGGGGTTCCTCACCAGTCACTCATGGCTCCACCAGCTGGGGTATGTCTGTGGTCATTCCCCATCGAGTTGCTCTAGATTACCAAAAATGCAATGAAGATGTCAGAGAGTTGAAGCAGCCAGGAATGTGGGTCACCTGTGGAAAGCCAGAGGACTGTGCAAAACCAGTCCAAGAGAGAAGTTATGAGGGCTACAACCACCAGTTGTTTCACAGGTGTGGGACATTTCAAACTCTCTGGAATACACATCTGGCCATATATTGTCCTACATGCAGGACAATAAAATATAGGACTTAATACTCCCCTTGCTCGATGTTGTTTTTGCTTTTGTATGATTCATTTCCATCCCTTGATTTGTACTTTTTGGAGTGGGAAGGTTTACCCTGTGTAGTTGTATGCTGGAGGTGTTTAACTTTCTATTCATGTTTTAAAGAGGGTCACAGCAAATATTGCCCCTTAAATCTCAGAGGAGACTTTAGACATAGGTTTTTCAGCAATGAAAAATATTAGGACTTGGGAGCCAGAGATTTAGCTCAGTGGTTCCGGTGCCTGCCTAACAAGCGCAAGGTCCCTGGTTTGATCCCCCATAGCCACATACAACAATACCGGGTGTGGTAGCTCACCACCAGCAATCAGTACTACATACCACAAATGCTGGGCTTGGTGGCACAAGCCTGTCACCCAGCACTTGAGAGGCCAAGGCAGGAGGATTGCTGAGTTCAAGGCTTGCCTGAGCTACATAGTGAGCTCAGGGCCAGCCTGAACTACAAAGTGGCCCTGTCTCAAAAAAAGGAAAAAAAAAGGACTTGCAAACATGTAGAAATAAACTAAATGCATTTTAGATAAAGGGCTGTGTAGGAGTCTTTAGGGGGCCATGTATGTAATGCCATGGATTATAATTAAAACTTTGTGCAAAGCCAAATGCACCCACAGGTAGTGCTACAGACAGATGAGTTATTTAGAAATATTAAAGGCCATCTGACAGGGTTAGGCTCTTGGAAGAACTCAGTGCAGAAGACAACTGTGGCTTGAGTTTCATTCAATGAAGGTCCAGCTTCAAGACAAAGAAATTACTACATCCATACACCTGTCTTAGGGAAGAACAACAGGGTGATATTCTAAATGAGCAACAGGGGACATAGGTTTAGACCGGGGACCAAAACCTCCTTAGCCCATTCCTTGCAGGGAAAGTCCTTGCTTGTTCTGTGTTCTCTTGATACATGACTTGCTTCCCCATTTGATTCTTATTTAATCAACATTACCTAACCAGTTATACTTTTAATCATATTAGTTGATCATGATTTTGTATCACCTTATACATACCCTGCGATTTTCAATTAGATCGATATTGTCTAGGAGACTAAACTTGTAGTCTTAGCAGTTGACTATTTTTTAATTGAATTCTTTATTGGTACATTTTATATACAGCTCACAATCATGCTCAACATTGGGGAATTTGTACCAGTATATGACATGAGTTAATTCTCATTTTTACCTATATTGCTACCCACCACATAACCCCCACCCACTATATACATGTGCTTTTTTCTTTTCAAATTATATTTATTCTTTCTGCTCATTACTTTCCCCTACTACATTCCCTTTGAATATTTCCTACTTCACAAAATCTATCATACATTCTAGAACTCATTTATATCTACAGGTTCTCATACCAGAGAAAAGACACAGTATTTACATATCTGTGACCTATTAGTTTCACTTATTAGTGTGTCCTCAAGATGTGTCCATTTGCACATAAATGACTGAAACTTGCATCCTTTATGGCAGAGTAATACTCCACTTTATCAAAAAACACCACCCTTTTTATTCAGTCTCCAGTTGAAGGGCATCTGGGTTGTTTCCAAGATTGGGCTATCACAAACTGAGCTGCTATGAACATGGGTGCACATATATCTTTACAATATGATTCTTCTAATTCCTTCAAGTATATTCCTAGCAGGGGAATAGCAGGGTCAAATGGGACCTCTAATCCTATTTTCTGAAGAATCTCCACACTTATCTCCACAATGGTAAGTCTATAATCCCACCAATAGTGGAGAAGGGTTCCTTTCTCATTGCAGCCTCACCAGTATTTATTGCTGGTTGATTTCACAATAGCAGCCATTCTTTGTGGAGCTAGATGAAATCTCAGTGTTGTTTACATCTGCATCTCTAGAATGACCAGTGATGTTGAACATTTCTTCATATGCTTCTTGGCTGCTTTTACTTCTTTCTCTGAGAAGAGTCTGTTGATTTCAAATGCCCATTTTTCAATTGGGTCTTTAAACTTGGTGGGACTGATTTAAATTCTTTATATATTCTAGACACTAGCCCTTTGTCTGACAAAGCTAGGAAAGATTTTTCCCCATGTTGGCTACTTTTTTATCCCACCCTGTACCTGGCTCATTTCATGGTTTTGCTATAAACAACTCCTTTGAGAAATATGGTCCCCAGATACCACTTGGGACCCTTCAGTCTCTCCTACACAAAAGTACTTTTCCTCTCAATGGATACTTGTTTTTATTTTAATTTTAACTGAGCTTACTGGTACATTTTACACATGCCTTATGATCACATTCAACATTAAAAATCTGTGCCTGTATATATCTTATCATTTTCCCTTTTCCCTGTCCACCCTACTACCTCCAAACTGCCTGTATACATGTTTTTTTTTCCATTTTTTTTTCATTTCTACCTTCAAAATTTTCCTTCCGTTTCTATTTTCTCCTACTCCCAATTTTCCTTTGAATATTTCCTTCCTATTTCACAATATCTATCTTATATTGTGGACCTCATATAAAACTTTAGTTTTTCATTCAAGAGAAATGACATGGTATTTATACATCTGTGTCTTTTTTATTTTACATATGAGGATATCCTCAAGGTACATCCATTTGGATATAAATATCTCTAATTATCCTTCTTTATGGCTGAGTAATACTCCATCTTAACCACTTCTTTATTCTATCTGCTGTTAGATGAGAGATCTAAATATGAAAAGAAAGACAGGAAGAAA
>PVIC010016361.1:0-34046 GCA_004025085.1 Thryonomys swinderianus | reverse complement strand
GGGATTGAACTCAGGTCCTTGCGCTTGCGAGGCAGGCGCCGGAACCACTGAGCTAACCCTCCGGCCCTGTTCTCAAACTCTTGATCCTCCTGCCTCAGCCTCATAGAGTGCTCAGATTGCAGGCATGCGCCACCACACCTGCCTCACCCCAGCATTCCTAACCAAGCGATTACAGACCCTGTCCATCCTGCAACCAGCCAGCCCACCAGACTCTCCCCCTGAGCCTTTTGGTTCAACAAGACAGTAGCAACAGACAGCATCTCCCTTGTCTTTCAGATCTTCCTACCTCGCCTGACAGGGACACTTGGCCAGAGTGCTGAGGAGCAGAAAGCGGGCCCTGCAGAGCAGGACGAGGTGCGTGTTATCCCCCCGCACCGGGGGCCAGGCCAAGAGTGGGTGACTGCAGGAGCCGCACAGAGGAAGGTTTGAGTCGAAGCATTGCTGGGGAACCTCCTGGAAGGGAGTGGAGAGGGAACACCAGAAGGGAGGAAGGCGCCTGTGAGCTCCTTGGCTGTCTTGTGACGACCCCTAGGGACAGCAGTGGTCCCTCAGGAATGCAGTGTCAGGGACTCTGCATTGGCCAACTCTCCCGACAAGGAACAAACTGCCTGACAGCTGCAACTTGAAGGAGGAGAAGTTTAATTAGGCTGACAGTTTCCGGGCTTCTGTCCGTGGCGATTTGCTACAAGACAGGAAATCATGGTGGAAGGGTGTGAAGGAGCAAAACTGCTTAGTTCTTGGGCTGGGGAGACAGCAGGAGGCAGGGCCAGAGGAAGGAGAGGGTCAGACAGACCCCCAGTCACACCTCCACCCCCACTGATAGGCTCCACCCCCAGGGTGCTCCACCCCCACTGGTACGCTCCCGGCCAGCAGGATGACTCACTAAACCACACAGCCTTCATCCTGCCCATCATCAGGGCTATGCCCGGGCAGCCCGTGCTCCAGACACCTCTGTCTCTGCCTGGGGAGCGACCTGGGGACACAGGCACTGGCTGCTGGAGTGAAAGTGCCCAGGTGCCAGTGTGGAGGAGGAGGAGCTGGGAGGATTGCCTGAGCTAAGTGGTGAGGGGCAGGACAGGGTGGTGCATTCCCCACACCCTGTGAGGCCCAGGCCCTGCCCCAGCCCGATACAGCCATGAGCCCCCTGTGTACACAGTCACTTCCTGTTATGGCCCAGCCCTGGGGGCTTTTGCCTGGGCCCTCATGATGCTGCCTGACCTCTTTACTCCACAGTACTCCCAGTGCATGACCAACGTCACAGCAGAGTCCCAGCCAGGCCCAGGGCCCTGACATCCCACCCACCCCTCTGGGCCATGTGCTCCATGGGCCTGGGAGCTGCCTTGCAGGTACTGCCCACAGAACAGGTGGGAAAATGCCAGGCACAGGTATTGGGCACAGTTCTGGCCAAAGTGGGCCATTTGGCCTTTGCCACTTCTGAAAAAGCCACAAAACAGATTACCTTTTTCAGCGCTCGGAATTGAATTTGGGCCTCCATATGGAGCTGTGTCCCAAGCCTTTTTTTATTTTTTTTTATTTATTTTTTTTTTTTTTTGCTTTTAGAGACAGGGTCTCCCTTTGTAGTTCAGGCTGGCTCTGAGCTCACTATGGTGCCCAGGCAAACCGCCGCGAACTCAGCAATCCTCCTGTCTCTGCCTCCCGAGTGTTGGGATTACAGGCGTGAGCCACCACGTCTGGCATTGTGGTGTTGATTGTTGGTGGGCGTGTCTCCACCCCCAGCATTATATGTGGTTACCAGGGATCGAACTCAGGACCTTGCGCTTGCGAGGCAGGTGCCGGAACCACTGAGCTAACCCTCTGGCCCAAGCCTTTTTTAATTTTTATTTTGACAGTCTTGCTTAGTTGTAAGTCGCCCAGGCTGGGCTGAACCTTCCAATCCTCCTGCCTTACCCTCCCAGAGCACTGGGTGACAGGCGAACCCCAGCACGCCCGGCAGAGAATGAATCCTGGATCCCACTGTAGAGATGCCTCCTGCGAAGGAGGCAGGGAGGGGTGGCGACCAACAGCCACAGGGAGCATCAGGACTCTGCCATGGCCCATCTCACAGAGGGGCAGACTGAGGCTCACACAGGCTGAGCCCAGTTCCTGGACACGGTGTGGGGAGCACTGAGCTCACAGCCTAGGTCCCTGGGGTGATACCACCCTCTCTCCACCCTGCCGCCCAGTGCTGGCCATTGCCCCACACCAGCTATGTCTCATGGTCAGGCACGTGGTGCTTAATGTGCAGAGAATGCACATGATGACATTAAAAGGTCACATGTTCCAGATAATGGGAGACCATTGGCTGGCCCCAGCCCGCCATGGGGCACCCACCTGTGGCCCCAGCACTCTGGGAGGCTGAGGAAAGATAATCATGGGTTCTAGCCTAGCCTGAGCAATTTAGCAAATTATTGAAAGAACCTGTCTCACAAGATAAAAAGGAGTTGGGGATGTAGCTCAGTGTTTAGTCCCACGTGCTATGGAAAATGAAAAAAATAAAAAGGAAGAAAGGAGAAGCCCAAGATCAACCCACAGAGTTTCTGAGCATTATAGCCTGTGACCTGGGACGTTTCCTTTCTCCCAGGAGGTGGCTGTGCCCTGTCTTCTCAGGAGAAAATACTCCCCTAGAGCTAATGGTAAGAGGCTGCACCTGTCCCCCAGGGACCTGGACTATCACTTGGGGCGGGAGACAGGGGCCCATGGAAATCTACAGAGTTCTCTGCTACATGGGACTCACCTTCTGCCCAGACTCTAAAGAACTCCTCAGAACAGCATGGTGAGGCACACCTATACAGCACTCAGGAGGCTGAGGCAGGAGGATCACCACGAGTTCAAGGCCAACCTGGGATACATAGTGAGTTCAAGGCCAGTCTGAACTCACTCTGATACCCTCATTTTGAGATTCTGTCTCAAAAACAAACTCAAAAACAGAATATCCCAGGGCTGCACTGGCCCTCTCACAGCCTGTCATGTGGGGCTCTGCACAGCAAGAGCCCATGTGATCTGGGCCGCCAAGGCTATCTGCCCCTGTGATACATGCTGTCAGGTATAAACCATCCTGCTCCTCCTGCTCCTGTCCTTGGGCCCACACAGGATCCCTCAGTTCTCCGCGAGGGTCCAGTGGTAACAAGGACAGCAGCTCTGTCTTGTGACCCTGACCCTGTGGCCACTGCCAACTTGACTCCCTCTGTGTCCCCACCCAGCTCCTCCCTGGGACTAGGCAGTTGCCCAAAGTCTGTGGCCCAGGACCACAAACTGGGTGACAGGGACAGAGAGACAGCGCCCCAGCCCCAGGCTCCTGGGGGCCACAGCTGGCCTATGAGGGGCGACATCCAGAGGGAAGCTTATGTGCAGCCCACAGGGCCAGGTGTGCCTCGCCAAGTCTCGTGACAGGCCTGGGCAGGGCCAGCCCAAGACTGGGAAGCCACACGGCGGCCAGGGCTGAGCAGCCCTTCCCTGGAGGATCCCCCCACCACCACTTCCGGCCTGCATGGGGTTACAGGGCCTGCAGTCCCCTCTGCGGGGCCCTTGGGTCCTCTCGCTCAGAATCTCGAGCCCTGCTCAGGCAGGTTCCTGGCAGAAGTGAGTCTAGGGCCACAGCGCCAGGCCAGACGCACCCTGCTGGAAAGGAACAGTACAGGGACAGTGAGGCAGGAGGACCTGGGAGACAGGCAGGGGTAGGCAGGGGAGAAAGGGTGAGGCCCTCAGTGTGTCATGTCCAGTGGGAGCTGGGCCTCCACCCAGCCTGAGCACCAGGTCAGGACACAACCCACTCAGGATGCCAGGGACAGTGGGATGGGGCATTGCCCACCCTGCCAAACCTAAGGAGCAAGCAGGACCACAGCAAACCCTGCACCCTGCAGAGAGGCTGTCCCAAGATCCTGCGCCTACTGTACACCAAAAATTAAAGGAAAGCCAGGGCACAGACCCCATGACACTTTGCCTGAGGCTTCCAGGGATGCAAGAAGGGTGGCTCTGAGCCGAGGTTTGAGGTGTGCACAGCTGCTGCCTAAGAAACACCCGTGCACAGTGGTGCGTCCACCACAAGGTTTTCTCCAAAGGTCATGGGTCACTGAAGCGCTCACTTGGGGAGGTGTGTGGTGCACAGAGTCCTTCCTGTTCTGTCCCCCGAAGGCAAAGACCAGGAGTCTGAGCGGAAGTCACTGTACCGAGGTTCCCTGACACAGAGGAGCCCCAGCAGCAGAAGGGGGATGGCCCGCCACATCTTTGCGGTAACAATTTTCTTTGTTGTGGTTTCAGTTTCTTAAGACAAGATGTCCCTATGTAGTTCATGCTGCACTTGGGCTATGTAGCCCAGGCTGGCCTCAAACTCAAGGAGATCTTCCTGCCCAACCTCCCAAGTTCTGGGGCTACAGACATGTGCCACTGTGCCCAGCTGTGGTGCCCTCTTCATTGCACTTGCTCAGAAACCTGTAGAGTTCCACCCCCTGCCAAATTTACACATCACTGTTCAGTCCTCAAAGTAAAAAAAAAAAAAAAAAAGGATAAACTAAAGAGACAGAAAGCCAGAATACTGAAGCAAAAGCAAAACGGAAAACATCCTTAACCGTGGCAGAGTGGCAGAAACACAATGGTTTACACTGTTGCCCTCTCACTGTGATGGCCCGGCCAGTCTGTGGGGCAGTGAGGACACCCTCCCCAGGACCCTTTTCTTCCAGGGCCACAAAATTGCTGCAGCCTGCCAGGGTTAAATGCTGCCCAGACTCATGTGGGAGGCCCCTTGCCCAGGCTCCTCCCAAGCACCAGAACCTCCTGTGGGAAATGCATCTTGGGTGCCCCTGGATCCTTGGCACAGGGGCCCAGCATCAGCCACCCTCATCTGCATGGGGTTCAGACATCCCACAGCACATCCCAAACACCACATGACCTCAAGTCAGCAGTCCATAGAGATAGCCAGGATGGCCTCAGCCCATCTTCATCAGTGTCTAACACTCAGTGTATCAGCCCACACACGCCCTGTTGCTGTAATGATGCACCCACGCAGGTGTCTTAGTTACTCTTCTCAGTGTATCAACTCAGTGTAACAACACATCCATGCAGGTGTTCTAGTTACTCTTCTCAGTGTATCAGCTCAGTGTAACAACATGCCCATGCAGTTGTCTTAGTCTTCTCAGTGCTTGGACAAAGTTCTTAACCCCCAAAGCTAAAGGTGGAGGTTTATTTCAGCTCATGGTTTGTAGAGGTTTCAGTCCATAGTCAGCTCCGGGCTGAAGCCATCTCCCAGGATTGCTGCCTGCAGGTAGTGAAGCAGTGGCCGCTGACAGGAACCTGAACATCCTCACACTTGCAGCTCAGGTTAACACCTGCCATTTTGGGGGCCTTAAGTGTTACTGCTTCCCACCCATGTATCATGATGGGCCCATCCAGACCCATGGTCACAGCCACAGAAACAGGCAGGAGTTATGTGAAAATATCAGGAGCCAAGACACCTGCAGAAAGCAAAAAGGTGTCTTCCCATCAGTCTACCTATGTGGGTGTGGTGTGTAGCTGCCTGCCACGTGCTGTGTGCAGTGAGCATGCTGCTGTGCCCAAACTCTTCTCTTGGTGTCCACACCCATGTGAATGTACACACCCGTGTCGCTCTGGCTGTGCATGCACCCCCATGTGCTCACCCACACAGGTGTCCCAAGCTTAGCCACACCTGCACCCCAGCACACACCCCTGTATCCAAGCCATCCCGCACATCTGCAGGTGTGTTTTCCCCTGTGCACATCTGAGCATCCACGTGCACACTGCTGCAAGAGGAGATGTACACACTCATGCGGATGTGTGTCTGTGCTCTGCAGAAACCCGTGATGGCCCAGCAGCCCTAGAGAGGAGGCTCAGGACCAGACAGAGACACCAGGAGGCCCACATTGCACCCACCGTGTGACCTCCCTGACCTTCTGAGCGCCGCACTTCTTCCCACACTCGGTGCTACCCAGAGAGGCAGGAGGATGAGCCTGTCACTGTGGACTCTGGCTGCAGGCACCAGCAGCCTCAGACCCTAGCTGTTCACCAGGTGCCAGCTGCCCATGTGGGCAGTGAGCTGAGCTGACCCTCTAAGGGAAGTGCCATCTCAGGCCGTGGAGGGACGTGGGGCAACATGGTCTCTGTGATCTTCCGGCCTCTGCCCTGCTGTGTGGAGCAGACTGAGTTCCTACACATGTCCGGTGAGGGTGATGGGGCAAAGGTCTGTGTCCGTGCAGTGCAACGCCAGGCATGAAGGCAGGTGATGGCACACAGGACCTGCTGGGCACTGAGGCGCAAATGTACCCCACCTGCCTACGTACCACCAGCACCTCACATCCTTCCCGCCACCCCGGAGTGCCACTCTGGTCTGAGCCTCTGGGACACAGCTGAAGGATGGCCCATGGCCTGCACTTTCTAGATGGCACATACTGCAAAATAAACTTGGCCGATTCACAGAGATGAGTGCCTTTGAATTTTCACAAGGATTCAGATTTCACACACAGTCTCCATCGGAAAGGGCTTTGCCGTCACCGATGCTTTGCCCTCGCAGCAGGGCAAGGCCGAGCACATTTGGAGGCCATTGTGGGACTCCTTCCCTTCCAGCAGGTTGTGTCGCATCTTTCTAGGTGCCCCAAAACTCCCGGGCACGAGGGACATGCAGGCCACAGCCAGACCTCTCAGTTCCTCCAGAAGGAAGATGAGGAAGGACACTGTGTTGGTCCGTTTGGGCCCATTGCGGGGCACTGAGCGAGTGTCCCGTGACCACAGAGCCAGCCCCCCGCACCTGGGCAAACTCCAACCACAGAACGCATTCCCTCCGCTGCCACAGATCAGTGGTCAGAATCCACACGTGGGATGGTCAGTCACATCCAAAGTTTCTGAGCATCACAGGCTCCAGCTCTTCTGGCCTCTTTGGTCCCTGGTGCTATCCCTAGTCCCCATCTCTGCCTCCTCCATCCCCACCTATCCTGATATCCCGCCAGACCAAAGCAGGCAGCTCCCCGCCCTGGGACCTGGGACACCACAAGCACAGAGGTGAGGAAGACTCCCAGCCTCCATCTGAAGCAAAGCCCCGAGGGTCTCCTGCTCTGAGAACATGAGATGCCCAGGCTGGCCTACAGCCCCAGTCCTGCAGGGGGACCGCTCTGGCCCCTGCCACCTGTACCCATCACCTGCAGCTGTCCAGGGCAGCTCCATACCCGAGCTCCCAGGGACAAGAGGCTGAGATTAACACCAAGATGCCATGCCACCGCCCTCTGGTGGACTCCAATGTGCCAAGGTGCCCACGCTGCTGAAACTGATTCCCCTTACACAACTGCCCACACTCATGCACACACCTGCTCTCACATGGTGGTGCCCAGGACCACAGGCTTCTGCCCCAGATCTAAGCTCCCGCTGTCCCAGAGGCCCTGGCACCAGGCGCTTTCCAGCAACACTGCCCGGCAGACCCTCCTCTCCGCAGGACTTCCTGGGAGTGCAGCCCAGGCCTGGGGAGTGCTGAAGGCCCTCTGCAGCACTAAACTCCACACACCCTGGTCCCCACTGGCCACCATGCCCTCTCCCAGACATCTGGCCGGGCTGGTGGGTCTCCTCTTGGGCTTGGTCTCTGGAGAAGACAATACCGGGTTGCACCGAGGGGCCCCAGATGCAATGACGAGTCTTGTTGGGGGAGCAATTCAGATCTGTAACTCTTAATGGTAAAATGTTGTGCAGTCATTTAAACAGTGCAAGGGTGCAGATATTTCAAAGCCTGAGGCTGTGGAAGGAGAAAAAATGTGAGAGCGGCGTAAGCAGTGAGGAATGTGCGGGCCACATGTGACACTGTCCATGCTGCTTCTCCACTGTTTTTACATACACTAAAATTTTCCCCAACGTATATAAATTGCTTTTATGGCATAAACAAACCTATTTGCTTAAAACAAAGCTAAGCTGCATCATGAGCACTGGAATGGCCGAGCACGGCAGCATTGTGTAGGGTGACAGCCTGGCTGCACTGGCAGTGGCCGTGCTGGCCATGGGTGTGTCCCCTATCCTTGTCCGTGCCAGCAGCTTCCAAGTTCGCAGCCGAGGCTCCAGAGCGGGAGGTACTGGGCCCGAGTCTGCCCAGAGGCAAACTGAGGAGAGGTTAATGCGCTTTGAAGCACTTGGCACAAATGAAATTCTATAATCCAGGAAGAGCCCATCACACTGCTCTTGAGAGTTTAAAAAGATGGGGGGGGGGGGCAACGGCTGTTGCTGTCTCCTTAGGGATGGCAGGGGAGGGCGGTGGGGGCGGAGACCGCGTCCCCAGGGAAGTATAAAGGGAGCTGGCTCCTCTGGGCCTTACCGCGCCTGGACAGCACCAGAGCCTCCTGGAGCCGGTGAGTCTGTACAAGTGAGGGCTGCAGCGGCTGCTGCCCCTCCCCCTGCCCCTGAGTCTCCTTGGCCCAGGTTCGGGTTTCCCCTGACCCACCCGCCCTCTAGACATTGCTGGCTGGCACCAAGCCAGAGGACCAAGGTGACATCTGCCCAGTGAGGTCTGGGCACCGGGGCCCCAGCCCTCCTGGCCTGCAGCCCCCACACTGCCCATGGGGAGATGCAGGCTGAATGCCGCCAGAGCAGGGCCGAAGGGCCAGGAGGACAGCCAGGCTCCAGCATCAGGGAGCAGGACCAGGGTTAGCGCTGATGGCCTGGGTGCCCTTGCCCTGCCTGGACAGGATAAGACCACACTGAATGCCGGTCTGAATTTTTCTCTAGCCATAACCCCCATTTGCTCTCGGATGGGGATCCCTGCCCTGTGGGGGACCCAGTCAGCAGGATTCTACAAAGGGGGAACATTTTCAGTAGCTCAGGTGAACAGTACAGCCCCTCAAGGAGGGGTGGGAAGGTCAGGGCCCATTGGGGCCCCCCAGAACCAGATGGTTCCTGCAGTGCAGGGTGGGGGGGGAGGGTCCCCGCAGTGGTGATGTCACCTCAGGCCGGTGGGCAGATTGAGTCCTCTGCTCCCCCAGGCTGGAGGCTCACGGCAACCTGTTCCCATTTGCTCCTTCACTGGAGGAGGTCTGCCCTGGGAGGAGAGTCCAGGGGTTTGTGGGGTGCTCCCTGAGGGACCATGTCAAGGAAAGGCCCCACACTCAGCACCTCAAAGCCCCCATGTATGAGGCAGGGTTGGTCCCAGACCTCTGCGGCCCCGGATCCTCAGCTCAAGGCGCCCCAAGCCTGCCAGCCCTGGTCCCCTGAACCTCCTGGTCTCTGGTTCCCCCAGGACAAGCCTGAGCCCCCTAGGTCCTGCCCAGGGCAGAGAGATCACTGTTCCCACCAGCCTCGGTCGTGTGGGGCCACAGCCAGGTTGAGGCTTCATCCTGTGAGCAGGAACAGGACGCCACAGGGCAGGGCAGGGCGGCTCCAGGGCCCAGGTCAGAACAGACCAGAGGGCACACAGGGCAGGCACCTGGGAATTTGTGCATGCACACACACATACACACACACAGAGATGGTCCACAGAGACAGAACTGAAACCCTTAAAATACACTACAATAAAAAGTGTCTTACTGTTAATCCCCTCAAAATACTTGGAACACATTTATCCCATCATCCTCACCACTGTCTGATGCAGCCCTGGAGTCCGTTTTCCTGGGGGTCTTTAGAAGGTGTGATCAGAAACACGGGGACTGCGGCTGCCGAGCGCCACCCAGCAGAGAGGCACTCATAACACATCCTGCTGGGTCCTAGTCCCGCTCACTCCCCGGGCCTGGGACCAGTGACTTCTGGCTCTTCCCAAGCCAAAGTGACCACGAAAGGACATGTTCAGAACCCATTCAGGGCGGTAGGCAGTCAGGACAGAGCAGCTAAAGAGACTCAGGAAACAGGACCCAGAGCCGCTGCACAGTGTAGAGAATGTGGGATGAGCATGCTGGGATCAGGGAGCATTTTGAGGGAGTGTGTGGCAGTGTGACTTTTACTCTAATGCATTGTTTTAATTAAACACCCAGCATACACATGTACACTGGTCATGGGTGTGCACGTGTATACACACACACATGTATGACCTCGGGCCCCCCTCGCCCCAGCTGCAGCTTCTGCTTGGATTTACTGAGGAAGCCTACGGTATGATGGCCCCCAGAGCCTGGCTCCTCTGCCTGCTGCTGCTGGGTGTGGAGCTGCAGGAAGCCGCCGGCCGCATCCCACAGCACTCCATGGAGGCCCGCAGTGAGTGCCCGCCCCCCCACACACACCCAGATGCCGCACTGTACTGTCCTGGCCCTAGCCCCAGCCCTCCTGCTGGACAAGCCTCTCCCCAGTGGTGCTGTCCGCACACCCAGCCCTGCTTGGCTCACCCTGATCCCCTGAGAACCAGCAGGAGGAGACGCTGCTCCGTGACACTGGGATCCGCTTTCCCAAAGCCATGCTGCTGCCCAACAGCCACCCGAGCCCCTGGCCCATCGGAGACAGGCCTCCCACCCGCTACTCTTCTCTTCCAGCTCCAGACATCGACCCCGCCTGGTACATAGCCCGTGGCATCCGGCCTGTGGGCCGCTTCGGTCGGAGCAGCGCGGTGCTGCGCAAGGTCCCCAGGCCTGGCCAGCAATGCCGGCTGAACTGCCACCCAGTTCCAAGAGGCCCTGAGTTCCCCCAGGACAGGAGCTAGATGCAGTCATGAAGACAGGAGCCTCTGCCCGCCCGTCCCCTCCACAGCCTGCCTTCCCACTGGCCTAATAAAAGCCTGGCCTTGTCCACGCCACATGTGTGATGTGTGTTGACAGACCAGAAGGTGTCTCCCCTCCTGGAAGGCAGCCTGAAGGAAAATCAGTGCCCAGCAGCCTCCTAGGAAAGAGGGGTCTGGGACCCCCCTGGGTCACAGCTCCCACGGACCTGGCACATCCAGGCTGTCCTGTGGGGCTCCCCAGACTGGGTACAATACGAAGCCAGGGACTGCCATGCTCCACACCACAGGCCGCTGTCCCGGAAGAAGGCAGCACAGCCCAGCCCAGCCTCCCCGTCCCAGGTCTCCTGACGGAGTTGGCTCCGCCCTGAGGTTCCACGGCTCCCTCGGCCCCGCCCCCTCTCTCCTGCCCCAGCGGAGCAGAGCTGCTTCTGCTCAGCTGTGGGGAGACCTGAATCCACAGCACTCCAGACCCACATCGCGTCCCTCTCAAGCCCACTCGGACGTCACAGAGGTCACTGGGGCCAGCTGGGCCTCCACACATGTCCTGTGGTTCCCTGAGCCTCAGTGGTCCAGGTCTTGTCCCACCCATGCATCGGCCAGAGCTCAGAGGGTTCGACAAGGGTGGCACCGGCTCCCCAAGACCCCAAACCCCTCTGGGCAAAATAGCCACCTGCATCTCCCAGCCTGGGGGCCCTGCAGTGCTGCCACACCTAGGAGAGGCGCGGTGGGCACAGGGCAGGCTCAGCCCTGCAGGACGCAGCTCAAGCTCTTCAGGGGTCAGCCATGGGTGGCCACAGAGCCCCAGCACTGTCACTCCCACTGCTGGAAGGGGTGGCTAATTCTTGGGGTCCTGGGAGCTGGACGTCCAGGCTCCAGGTGTGGCCGAGTGAAGGCTCTGCCCTGTTGACAGGCCGCTGCCTGGTTCTGTGTGCCCACAGGAGAAGAGGTCTTCTCTCCCATGTCTCTTCTCAGAAGGGCACCAGCCTGTCCTGGAGGCTCTTTCCCAAGGGCCTAATCTCTTCTGAGGCCCTGCTCCCCAACACTGTCACACTGGGGCAGGGAGTGAGGATTCGAACCTGAGCTGGGGAAGGACACAAATATTCCATAGCATTCCTCAAAACAGGGACAGCCATACCATGGAATACTGTCTGACCATGAAAAAGGAGGGATGCTGACTCAGGCTGCAGCCAGAGGACCAGACGTGAGCAGAGTGAAAGCAGCCAAACACACAAGGCCACAAAGGTATGGCTTCGTCTGTGTGAAATGTCCAGAACGTGCAAAGGCAAGTTAGTGGCTGCCAAAGGCCACGGAGGCAGATGATTCATGGGTACAAGGCTCCCTCCTGGGGGATAAATATGTCTGGGGACCCCCAGGCCGTGGTTGGAGAATGTGGTAAATACATTAAAAGCTGCTGTGTTGCAGGGACACGTAGAAATAGCACAGGTGACCACAAAGGTGTGAACAGGACTCAGGCCGAGGGAATGGGCTCTATGTGCAGGCAACCCAGGGATGTGGTGGCTGGGGACCTTGGGGCTGCACAAGGAGGGACAGGAGACCCGTGACCTCCCCCTACTGCACCAGCACCTCTGCCCTTTGGGAGCAGCAGCCTAAGACTTCCCTGACACCTCAGGATTCCAAGGCCTCACCCAGAGGAGGTGTCCTATTTGGCCTCTGTCCCGGGACACAGGCCCAACACCGCACACATAGGAGGAGAGGGTTAAAGTAGCTCAGGCTGCAGGAGACCCTATCTGTGATTGGCAGGCTCCTAGGCAGAAGCAACATGGTGGAGCAAAGCTGTTATTGTGCCAGGTCTTGCCCACGACTCCAGGTCCTAAACAGGACTGACCAGGACACCAAAGATTTGCTGACAATCAAGGATTTGTTTGAAAGAGAAATGACAAGATCCACTCCTCTGAGTGAGAGCAGTGGTGAGAAGAGCTCACTGCCCAGGGCTCGGTGCTGAGGTTTTAGGGTATAGGTTTTGGTGTGGTGTCTTTGTTTTTCCTTTCTCTTTGTTGAGACAAAGCACTCGCTGCCCAAAGTTAAAGGAGAACACATTTATTTGACTCAAAAGGTAGAGGTTTTGGTCCACAGTCACCTGGCAGCAAGCCAGGATAGCATTATAGAGGAGAAACAGTCGATGGTGGGCAGAAGGCAGCAAGGCATGCAAGCATCTTCCTGGCCCTTTTATACTCTCTGTGCTACCAGGATGAGGGTGGTGCCAAGACAGTCAGTGGCCTGGTTCAGTAATCACACAGCCTTAATGCACCTAGCTCTGAAAAGCCCCACCTATGACCCATGAGGCTTTGGGGGACATCGAGACATAGGTCGTAGCAGTGGGATTGAGGGTTTGGCTCCTGCCAGAACACAGCTTGGCCGACCCCTTCTTCAGGCATGGGGCTTTGAGCTATTAAGGTCCTGGAGGAATTGTCCTGGTTGCCGGAGCCCACAAGGTCCACTCCACATAGTCAGTGACATATGTTGAAGCCCCAGTGGCTGAGGGCAGTAGAGACCATGGGACACATACATGGATTCACCAAGCAGGAGCTGAGCTCCAGGCTACCTCTTCCCAGGTGTGTATTCATGGGCATCCTGTCCTCGGATCCCCCAGAAAGTAGCTCCATGGTGGCCCCCCTCTTCCCCAGCCACTTCCTTGGTTCCCTGAGGCCTCAGATCCAGCTCAGGAAGAGGGCTCAAAGGCAGCGGACCCTCCTCTTCCTCCAACCTTTTCCCCTGCCCCTGCCATAATGCCAGAGAGAAAGGACCAGGACCAGACCAAAACCCCAAGACCACATCCCATGGGCCACTGGACACCCCCAGAAGTGGCTCCACCAATGCCCTGGCAGATCCCAACACCAATCACATGGAGGCTTCTGCCTATGGCTCAGCCTCTCCCAGGGAGGGGCCCACACAGGAGGTACAGGTTCTCCCTGCAGCCAGGGGACCAGCTCTGCCCCCACCCTGGACTTCAGCCTCCAGATCTCGAGGCTGCTCTATCAGCTGATGGCTCCTCAGCTGGTGGTGTTAGAGAGCAAGTAAGTCAGGGCATCGTTTGTTTGGCTAAAATGTCTGCTTCTCTGCTGTGACTTAAAGTATAAAGAAATGTGCTTTATCTGCTGTGAATTAAATGTAAAGGAATGTGAAATCTGTTTCTCTGCGCTATCTCCCTAACCCTTTCAAGTTGATAGCTATCCACTTGTGATAACAGCTTGTTTTCTGTTAACAGCTCCTTAACCTTAGGAAGAGAAGGCCCTGCTCAGTTTAATTCACTCCCCTTAAGACCTTTTGACTGTGACTATTTGCTGGATTAAACCAGAGAGAGTTTGCTACTATAAAATGCAGAGTAGAAGTGGAGTTGGGACAAACATTGAGAATGACTTTTCAGTGTGGTTTGACTTGCCTATAAGCATTCTTTAATTAACATTTCTTTTTCGTCTTTTAACCCAATTCTATGTCTCCATGTGTTCTTTCTCAGATTCCCACAACACTGGCACTTTGTAGGACTACCGCAGGAAAAGGAATCCTCTTCTTTCCAAAGAGATCTATATTTCCTACAGCTCCTCATGACAGTTTCCCAACACACGAGAACATCTAAAACATAATTCTAATAGTTGGACATAGCAGTGCAAGGTGAAATCCCACCACTGTAGGAGGTTAAGGCAGGAGGATCACAGACAACTCTCGAGATCTAATGAGAACCTGTCTCCATTTTATATGTATGTGGCTGAATATGGAGCTCAGCATGAAGACCCCAACCTCAATAACTAGTACACACACACACACACACACACACACACACACACACAGATAGCTTCTATATAGCCACAAAATCAGACCTCGAAATTTTTAATATTTTTACATTATCTAGTATTTATTCTATACCCAGAAATCCCCAATGACAGCAAGGAATTCTCAAGACCTTTTTTTCAGCCAGGCTCCCATTTAAACATCCATTTCATTTATCCCTGTTCTGAGTTGCGCACGTCTTCATGGCCACTCTGGTGTCCACGTGGCCATAGTGTGGCGACACTCCAATGTCCTTCCTGCTGAGGGGACCAGCTCTGTCCCAGCCTCCACACCGCCTTCTGAGCTGCCCCGGCCCCACCTCAGGGCAACACCCTGCTCTTTCCCACCTTGGCCTGCAGGATTCTCCTCAAGGACAGATTGCCCTCTATTGCTCTTGGAATTGAGTATTTTACAAATAACTCTTGATGCTCACCTCTGTCTACATTTGACCACTCGGAACCCTAAGAGGGACTATATATATACATATACTTATACATATACATATACATATTTTTTTTTTTGAGACAGGGTCTCGCTTGGTAGTTCAGGCTGGCCCTGAGCTCACTATGTAGTGCAGGCAAGCCTCGAACTCAGCAATCCGCCTGTCTCTGCCTCCCGAGTGCTGGGATTACAGGTGTAAGCCACCACACCCAACGAGGGAATATATTTTTTGAAAACAGGTGTTGAGCCAAGCATGGTGGTGAATGTCTGTAATCCCAGCACCTGAGAAGCTGAGACAGGAAGATTGTGCCAAGTTCAAGCCCAGCACATATCAAGCCCCTGTACCCCCCAAAAAAGAAACAGGGACCCTACAGACTGATATCCTACAAATGTCCCACTCATGCCCCACTCTGCTGTTCCAAAGAACTCTAAGCAGGGGGGAAGAAGATCCGGGACCCAGGAACCAGATCTGCTGAGGTGATGCTTGGGCGCCATCTTGTGGCAGTGGGCAACCCCGGTGTCCCAGGTGAACCTGGCTCCTCCTCTATATGCAAAGCCCCCCTGGTCAGCTTCTGGATGCTAAGTGCAGGGAGCTGGAAACCCCGGGCACACACCACACTACTTCATCTCCCAGGAACCATTGCATGAACACCATGGCCGTGAGTGGCTGTGAGCACTGCACCCAGTCCTGTGTGGTGGTGCACACATGTACTCGCAGGGCTCAGAAGGCTGAGGACAGAGGATCCCTAAAGTTTAGGGCCAGCCCGGTGGGCTACATAGCAAGACCTGTCTCAAAAACTAAAACCAAAAGCAAGAAAGACTCCAAGAAGACAGCCCGCCAACTCTCCCAGCTCCCTCTCATGACATGACCAAAGACAAATTGCCAAAAGCAGTTTAATTTTTAGAGCAAATGATGCTTCTGCATCAGTCCACGTCTTGGGGTGACAGTCTCAAGGACCTCGCACTTCCTGGTCAAAAATAGTTCTGCTTGCCAGGTGTGGTGGCTCACACCTGTAATCCCAGCACTCGGGAGGCAGAGACAGGAGGATTGCTGAGTTTGAGGCTTGCCTGGGCTACATAGTGAGCTCAGAGCTAGTTTGAACTACAAAGTGAGACCCTGTCTCAAAAAAAAAAAAATAGTTCTGCTTGGGGCTGGAGATTTAGCTCAGGGGTTCCAGCGACTGCCTCGCAAGCACAAGGCCCTGAGTTTGATCCCAGTAACCACATACAATGCTGGGCATGGTGACTCACGCCCACCAGCAATCAATACCACATACTACAGTGCCGGGCATGGTGGCTCACGCCTGTAATCCCAGCACTCGGGAGGCAGAGACAGGAGGATTCCTGAGTTCGAGGCTTGCCTGGGATACATAGTGAGCTCAGGGCCAGCCTGAACTACCAAGCGAGACCCTGTCTCAAAAAAAAAAAAAATAGTTCTGCTTGCCCACAGAGAGGGAGTTGGGCAGTGGTGCCCAAGGGCCACCTTCCCAGGGCCTGCACCTCCTCTGCTGTGGCCTTGGGACACAGCTGTTACAAGGACACCATGTTTCAGAAAGTTCTGGACTCAGGCACGACCCAACCGGAGGGGAGTGACAGCAGGCAGGGCCACAGGGGCTCGCACCGCTCCCCCTAGCGGCTGCAGCACTGCACCTGCCCAGCGGGGGCATGGTTCAAACGTGTGATCCCCGCGTCTCCACTTCCCTGCGGCTGCTGGACATCTCTCTGCAGCAACTCCTGGGCTGGGCACATGGAGGACGTTGGTGGGGCGGGAGCACCCAGCCCACCCCACCCTGAGTGGCTCCTGGCACCACCCAGGGCCCCTCTCACCACTGCCCAGAGCCCGCCTCCTCGTGCAGCCTGAGCAGCTCACCGATGGCGCTGAAGACCTCCGACACGCAGTGGCCCTGTTTGGCTGAGGTTTCCATGAACAGCAGCCTTTTGCTCTCAGCAAACTCCTTCGCTTCCTGGGGAAATCCGGCGTTTTGTGAGTGGCCCGAGAGGACTTCTCACGTAAGGACCAAGGCACAGCCCAGCTGGCAGCCGCCCGCCCTCTGCCTCTAGGTCTCAGCCCATGGGCAGACAAGGCCCGGCCAGAAAGGACAGCGAGAGGGGATGGTGGGCTCGTGGGAAGAGGTCCAGACAGCAAAGGCAGCTTCTCCTTCAGGCTGCCAAGGACAGGACAACACAGGGACGTGGGAAGGGAAGGCCCAACACTGCAGAGACAGCACCAGGAGAAATGGGCACTGCCCAGCAGAAGCAGCGCATGGCCAGAAAGAGAGGACAGTCATGGGCCCCTCTGATTTGAGCTCCCATAACCCTCCAGGCTCCCTGCATTCCCCAGAGGGCCCAGCTCAGCTCCAACCCTGCGACCACCCTCAGTCCAGATGCAGACTTCACAACGCCGCCATGCTGGCTCCCCCTCACCCAGGGCAGTCTGTCCCAGGTTCTGCCTTCTTCCCGCGGGTTTCTCAGCCAAGCTCCCAAATGCCCACGTCCCCGGCCTCACTGGTGACACCGCCTCGCCAGGCTCCCACAGCCACCCCTCCCTTCACTCTCTCCACCCTCCTCCCCACCACTGTCACCCCAAGGAGCCCATCAACCCACACCTGTGGGCCCCGAGTCAGCCCCTCTGCCAGCTTGTCCCCTAGAGGTCTTCAGGTGGGGTCCATGGCCACCTCGTGCCTGCAGCAGGGAGCACCCCACCTCATGGAAATCAATTCTCCAGCCACAGGAACTGTGACTGCTTCCAGGCTGGGAGGACAGCACAAGCCAGAGTCCAGAGAAGCGACAGAGGGACGGGGCTAGCAGGAAGGACACGAGCCAGGTCACTGGACTTTCAGGACCAAAGCTAGGAGACGGGCCTGCCAGGGGGAGGACGTGGGTGGGGAGATCAGCCAGGTTTGGGGAGAGCCTGGCTCAGTCTCCTTCCCATGAGGAGCCAGAGGAAGCACGTGAAGCTCTCGGCACTCTTCAGACATTTTCCCCAAGGTGAGATTATTGGAAAGTATAAATTCAAAGCCTTCGCTCTCACGATGCCCCATCTGCTCCCCAAGCCCACAGGGGCGCAGATAGGAGAGGTGGGTGATGGCCTCGGGCCAGCGTGCAGCCCAGGCCCCAGTGGCTGCTCCTGCAGATGCTGCACTCAGCACAGGCTGGCCACACCGGCTGTCTGCGGGCTTTGGACATGAGGGCGACCACATGTTCCCATTTCTCCCTGCTCCAGTGACTTCCTGGGCACAGACGACACCTCACCCTGGTGCTCACACAGGGGGGACGGCATCCCTCAGCCCTGGGGACAGGTGGCCAGGGCAGGTCTCTGAGGCTGGGGGCGTTCCCTGCATGTGTGTACACACCTGTGTGTGAGTGTCAGTGTGTGCACATACGAGCATGTCTGCAGGTGTGCACAAGTGTAAGGTTCGTGTAGGTGTGTGTCCATGGTAGTATGCATGTGCATAGGTGTGTATGGACATGTGTGTGTGCACGTGTGCAGGTGTGAGCATGCCTTCCAAGGCTTCCACACTCTCCTCTGCACAAGATCCGCCCTCCCGGCCCGAGGCACCTGGACCGTCACCTCCCGCTGCTCCTCCAGGTCTGTCTTGTTGCCCACCAATGCCACCACGACATCTCCCGGCTGTGACTCCTTCTCCAGGTCCTCGAGCCAGCGCTGCGCCTTGAGGAAGGACTCCTGAGGGGGAAAAGGCTCCCGCTGGACCTCACGGTAGTGAGACCAGAGCAGGGGTGCCAGCCCGCAGGAAAGCCCCCGGGGCGAGCTGGGTTGTCCACCCCACAGCGCAGGGGAGGGACTTCCACTAGGACCACAGAGTCTGCACACTGAAGTGTGGGGACCTGTTGGCCACAGGGTTGTCGCTGCCTCTCAGTCTTGTGGGCCTCAGGCACTCGTCTTCCCTGTCATCCCCAGCCCCTAGGTGACATCTGTGCGGGGTTGTCCAGGGGAGGCCCCATCAGGGTTCTGCCAGGGCAGGTAAAGGTGGCAGTGCCCATGTAGGACATTGTTCTTTGGGGATCTTGAAGGACAACCCACACTGCAGATGGAGGAGCTGTTGAGAGTGCTCAGTATCCCCGCTGTCTCCATGCCCACACCAGGAGGAAGGGCGCCTGCTCGGCAATGACCCATCCAGTGACGGCTCCCATGCCCAACCCAGCAGAGGGCACACACTGGGCACCATACCTACCTTTCTGGTGATATCATACACCAGCAGCACAGCGCGGGCGCCCCGGAAATAGAGGCGGCATACGCTGTGGTACTTCTCCTGCCCAGCCGTGTCCCAGATCTCCAGCTTCACAGCCACACCACCCACGACCACCACCTTTGTGAAGAACGCACCTGCGAGACGGAGGCAGGCAGGTGACTGAGAGGCCACTGCCTGCCAGCACACGGGTCACAGAGACGGCCCTGGGCACCATGGGGCAAAGGAGTCACTCTCCCAGGAGAGCTTCGTGCCTTGCAGTGCTGGCAGGGGTGTTATACTGTCCCAGAAGGGGCGGGACCAGCTCGAGAGGTGAGAAGACTCAGGGACAGGACATGGCCAGGTGTGAGAGGAGAGGCTCTCAGGACCCAGGTCATGGGGC
Organism: Thryonomys swinderianus; assembly: GCA_004025085.1. Taxonomy (NCBI): domain Eukaryota; kingdom Metazoa; phylum Chordata; class Mammalia; order Rodentia; family Thryonomyidae; genus Thryonomys; species Thryonomys swinderianus. The sequence continues at coordinate 14,614 of PVIC010016361.1, read as the reverse complement.
ACTGCTGCCCACCCAGCACCTCGGCCCTCTGACCCAGGCACCAGCCACCGGCCCTTTCTGAAGAACCTCAGCCCCACAGAGTTCGGGTCAGGTTACAATCCCACGCATCTTCAGGGGCCCGGGTCCTACCTGAGCAGCGCCGACAGGGGGCTCAGTGGGCATCCCCAAGCCAGAGCCCTGTCCTCCCCGACGGACACGAAGGCGGCCACCCCACCATGCACTGCACCAACAGCTGAGACCCAGGCTTTTGGGAAAGAGTTTGTTCTCAAGGCGGCATTGAGGGCAGCACCGAAGCGCAAAGCCGCCTCCCCGAGGACAGGGCATGGGAAGACTGACGGGGAAAAGGAATGGTGTGGTCTGAGCCATGGGGTCAGGCGGTACGGGCGAAGTCTGCCCACATGTGACCAGACCTCATGGCCTGTGTGGGACATGTGTACAGAACAGCCGTGACACGGTCTGAGGACAGAGGCTGGAGCCTTCTGAGGCTGAGGCACACATGTGGGCCCAAGCAGAGTGGCACTCAGGCCCTGAAAAGTAGCTCAGGTGATCCTGGTCCCTCCTGTCCGAGGAGTGTTGGCAGCAAGGCCAGGAGAGGGGATGGTTCAGATCTGGGTCCCCTGAGGGAGCCATGGTCACAGCCGGGCTTTTGTACAGTGATAAGACCGCAGCGCTCATAGCTGCCTCGCTCTTAGTGGCGAAGCCTTGGGAGCTGTGTCACTGAGCGTGGCCTGGAAGGCTCCTCCCTCCCCTGTGCTTCCTATCCACCGTGCGGTTGCAGCCCTCCTCCGCCAGACCCTTCCCACCATGCCTTCCTGCCTTGAGGGCAGACAATGGACTAAAAGTCTGAACCAAAATAAACCTCTCCTCCTCCAAGTTGTGAGTATTTGGCATCTTCTCCCAGTAAAGAGGAAAGTAACTCAGACAGAGGCTCAGGATGTAGGGCTCCATGTGTCCTCCACAGAATATGGTCAAAGCCAGCCAGGGTGCAGGTTATTTAGGTCCCTCAGTTCCAGGCCCTTCAGTGGTCCCTGGGAAGAACACTGGCAACCTGGGCCGTGTCCCTAGCTACGACTCAGAACCTTCCATTTCAAAGACCCACATTCTGTACATCTTCACAGATGGCAGTCAAAACTGTGATTTAAAAGAATAAACTTCCAAGGGCCAGAGATTTGGCTCAGCAGTTCTAGTGCCTGCCTCGCAAGCGCAGGGTCCCTGGTTCGATCCCCGGTAACCACATACCACAATACTGGGGGTGGTGGCCACACCCACTGGCAATCAGTACCTCATACCACAAATGCCAGGTTTGGCAGCTCAAGCCTGTAATCTCAGCTCTCAGGAGGCACAGGCAGGAGGACTGCTGAGTTCAAGGGTGGCCTGGGCTACATAGTGAGCACGGGGCCAGCCTGAACTACAAAGCGAGACCCTGTCTAAAAAAAAAAAAGAATAAACCTCCAAGAAATCCAGGCAGATTGGAGATTTTACCTGAAATGATACTCAGAGGGTGGCCTAATAGAGCCAAGAAACTAAGACACTTCTGCGATTCTAGAGCACACAGGAGCAGGTGACACTGAACACCTCAAATGCCCTAGACCCAGAACTGAGGGCACTGGACACTGTGTCTTAGGGCCGCCCAGGAGGCAAGGGCAGCTCCTCCCTGCTGTGTCCCCAGAGACCACACCACAAGCCACACTGTCTTGGTTCCGGAAGCCTCCAGCAGAAAGGCATGTTTTCTACTTTGTATCTCACTCCCCAAAGTAGAGATGCCCCTACCGAATTTTAACATAGGAAACTATTTTTACTTTGTTAGCTTTTCATTTAAATACACAGCAGAATCCATTTACTTAAACCTTCTCTGTGGCATTCATCTTTCTAAAAATATTTCAACCAGCTCATGGGTTGAAGGGAACAGGGATGAACAAGGACCCCGGTGAAGCTGTTGTCTGAGAGGATGGGGTGTTGTGGCCAGGCGGAGTGAGTCACCAACCTCTTGGTGGTGTTCAAAGACCAGCGCTGGGGTGAATATGAGTCCCACACATGAGCACTAGATGTCGCTGTCCTCCCGTGAGACGTCACTAAGCAGGCACAGAGCGAGGGGCCAGGGCGGAGCCAGGGCTTCCCAGGGGTCTGCAGCCCAGGGCGCTGGGCTCCCAGCGATACTGAATGTAGAGGCCACCACTAAGTCAGGACAGACCGAGACTGCTCTGGGGATGGAGGACAGGCACACTCCGCGCCCTCAGCCTGCCACTTCTTAGAGAACCACAGGTGTGTTCTGTTACAGTCGGGGATTTTAAAAACCATCTAGCTAAAAGCCCTGCCTCCATTTGGGCCTACGCTTGCCCGTAATACCTAAATGCAGAATAAAGTTTGTCTTGTTTTAAATTTTATTTATCTTAAAAGAGGGTCTCACTACGTAGTTCAGGCTGCCCTTAAATCCACTATGTAGCCCTGGACAGGGCGACCTTCCTGCCTCAGCCTCCCAAGTGCCAAGATCACAGGCGTGCACACCGCACCCAGCTTGACCCGCGTTTTGTGAAACTTGGTCAAAGTCTTCTCGGCTCTGCACTGTCTGTGTGAAGTTTCTGTCCATTATCCCTAAACCCACAGTTCCTGTCTTGTCCCCCAGGACAGGGATGTCAGGAGAAGGACGCACTCCTTGAGTTCAACCACTACTGCTGCTGGGAAGTCACAACTTTCTTTCTGTAGCAACTTCAACTTACTGTCTTACCTCCTACAGAGGGAAGTCTTCTAGGGCTCAGACTGGACCCGGCCCAGGGACACAGACCTTTCCCAGGTCCTTCAGGATGCCAAGGCCACCTGCCCGGCCCTGCTCGCCTAACCTGTGACCTCTGTCTGGAGGACCTGTCTGCCTGCAGTGGCTCCTCTCTGCCCCCCAGTGGGGAGCAGGCTCCCAAGTCCCTGCTTGGTACAGACTCTGTTCTGTTCCCCCGGCTGATGCCACTATTCCTACGAAGCTATCAAAACCTGACTGCTTCTTCTGGAGCCCTGAGGTTGAATGAGGGGCTCATAACACTTTATTTTACTTTCCGATTGTAATATTGATGAGTGATTGAGCAACTGAGGGTCCGCTCGCTGGACTGGAGCCTCTACTCTGTCACTGACCCTCCACCCTGTTCGCTTTACTTAAGACTGGCTAACCTGCCACGCTGCCCAGGTTGGACTTGGCCTTGTGCGGCTGTCCTGCCTCTGGCATTCAGTGTGCTGTGATGACAGGGACAAACTGCCACACTTGGCAATGCTTCGTTCTTTAACATGGTGCTTGGGATCAAAGCTTGGAACTTGGGGCGCTAGCCAAGCACCCCACCACAGAGCTACACCCAGCAGCAGCCCTCTGCTTTTTACATAGCTTGTGGGGTTTTACATTTTTTCATGCTCAGTGTCTTCAGTTAGGACTCAACATCTCCACCACACATGCCTCTGAGGAGACCACAGCCACATTACAGCAAAAGCCATATGTCCATGGGGCTCCAAGCCAAGACGAGCTCTCTCTCTAAGAAGCACAAGGCTGCGGACCGGGTGGTGCACACCTTTTCATCCCAGAGTTCAGGAACCTGAGGCAGGAGAATCACCGTGGGTCTGAAGTCAGCTGGACTGTAGTGAGTCTGAGGCCAGCCTGAACTGGGTAGCGAGACCGACTAGAAAAAGCCAGGGGTCTTCCCTCCCCACCCCGTCACCCAACCCTGGCCCAGGCCAAAGGAAGGCGCACCAGGGCTGCCAGGGAGAGAAGGGAGGGCAGAGGCAGCCTTCCTCCGTGTCCCACCGCCCCAGGGCCTGAGACCCTGCCCCGACTCCGGCTGCTCTAAAGCTGACCCGGTGCCCAGGCACCTGGATGCCCTTCTCAGCTTGTGCCTACCCTGCCAGCTCCTGGCCCCTCCTTGGAATGAGAGGCATCAAGGGAGACTCCAAGGTGGCTCTGTCCCCCCTGCCCCATATAGGCTCCCCATGTCACCCGTCACTTACATCCCACAGTTGGCAGCACGCTCCGGAAGTCGCCTTTCACGAACCGGAGTACCAGGCTGGACTTGCCCACAGAGCCGCTCCCCAGGAGGACTAGCTTGGATATACGGCTGGGGACAGTGCTAGGCTGGGGAAGCTGGTCCACTGGCGCCATCCCTGCAAAGGCACCATGCAGGAGGCTGACTGTCCCTGTCCGCAGCCGAGGCCCCAGCAGCCCTACCCTGTGCCCAGGGCCCTCTGCAAAGTGAGGTTAGGGACACAGGGGCTGAGGTTAAGGTGCCCACTGCAGGGACAATGAAGCCCACCACCATCCCCCAGCAGGTCACCCTGCTCTCTACTTCTCAATTTTCCTTCCTTCCTTCCTTCCTTCCTTCCTTCCTTCCTTCCTTCCTTCCTTCCTTCCTTCCTTCCTTCCTCTCTTTCTCTCTTTCTTTTTCTTTTTTGAGACACAGTCTCTCTTTGTAGTTCAGGCTGGTCCTGAGCTCACTATGTAGCCCAGGCAAGCCTCGAACTCAGCAATCCTCCTGTCTCTGCCTCCCGAGTGCTGGGATTATAGGCCTGAGACACAACACCTGGCTCTTCTGGATTTTCTTATCCCAGAAAACATCTGAGGCGTCTGAGAGAGAACAGTAGTACCTGAGCACCTCCTGGAGTTTCAAAAATTTAAATCTTCCCCAGGTGTGGCAGTTCACACCTGTAATCCCAGTGCTCAGGAGGCCGAGGGAGGAGATCACTTGCAGTTAGCCTGGGCTACATAGTGAGTTCAAGGCCAGCCTGAACTACATACAAGACCCTGTCTCCAAAATTAATGATAAATAAATAAATGCAGCAGGGCCGGAGATTTAGCTCAGTGGTTCCGGCGCCTGCCTCGCAAGCGCAAGGTCCTGAGTTCCATCCTGGTAACCACCTACAATGCTGGGCGTGGTTACTCACACCCACCAGCAATCAATCCACATACCACAGTGCCGGGTGTGGTGGCTCACACCTGTAATCCTAGCACTCGGGAAGCAGAAGCAGGAGGACTGCTGAGTTCGAGGCTTGCCTGGACTACATAGTGAGGTCAGGGCCAGCCTGAACTACAAAGTGAGACCCTGTCTCAAAAGCAAAAAAAAAAAAAAAAAAAGAATAAATGCAGCATATAAACTTAGGTTAAAGTCAATGTTTCCCAAAAACTTTCCCTAAAAACTGCTGGTGTTTCCAGGCCCTCTTTCATTTCCATTCTTCCCATTGTCTCCAGAGCCCTGCACAGAGCTCAGCACAGATCCCTGACACACACTGCAGCAAGCTGGGCATCTTCAAAGCCAGTTGCCTTACAGCAAGCCCAGGCGTCGGGCACCTGCAGACCGCAGGGTGGACACATGCACTTTCTGTCCCTGGAGTTCTCTCGTTGAGGCTGAGTCAGCTGGTGTCATTCCGGTCTGGATTTTCCTGTCCCATGTGGTCGCTGTGTTCCTGGGGACCCTACACAGTATAGCCGTGGACCTTCATCAAGAATGCATCGTGGGGCCAGAGGGTTAGCTCAGTGGTTCTGGCGCCTGCCTCGCAAGCGCAAGGTCCTGAGTTCAATCCCCGGTAACCACATACAATGCTGGGCATGGAGACTCACGCCCACCAGCAATCAATACCACATACCACAGTGCCGGGCGTGGTGGCTCACACCTGTAATCCCAGCACTCGGGAGGCAGAGACAGGCGGATTGCTGAGTTCCAGGCTTGCCTGGGCTACATGGTGAGCTCAGAGCCAGCCTGAACTACAAAGCGAGAACCTGTCTCAAAAAACAAAAAAAAGCATCATTGGTACCTCCAGGGCACAGGCACCTTGTCGTCTCTCTCTGAGAGACATCCACAGTCCCAGAAGAGAGCTGCTCACCACACAACCTCCTGTCATCACAGTTCATTATCCAGACCACTCTGAGGACCAGGACCCCAACCACATCCGCACTCCCAAGGGCGGTGGGACCCTGGGCCCTCCTGGCAGCCAGCCAGCCACTGTGGGCTGGGTGGGAAAGAGGGGGTTCTGAAGCTGGGTCTCAGCTCCAGGCCTGTCCTGGTGGAAATGATGTGCACAGTGAAGGGGTCTGGGGAGCAGGCGTGGGGCTCCCACAGTAGCAGGGGTGCCAGCACCCTGGGTCCAGACAGGCTCCTCTCCATTCCTCCCTGCAGCACCGTGGGGGCTTCAGAGAAAGCTGCGACTGCACTACAGCTACATCTGTCCTCAAGGCAGGTATAGTCAGAGCACAAGGTAGGGACCGATACATATCTAGAGGGTGGACTGACAGATGGAGGGACAGACAAGTGGATGGACAGATGGACGGATGGATGGATGGATGGATGGATGGGTAAAGCACAGAAGAGCATATCACCAGCAGCTATGTTTTCAAAAGCACTTGCTTGAGGAGAGGACAGTTTCTGGGGCCCAATGGAAACCGAGTGGAAGGGGAAGAACAAAGGTGGTGGGAAGGGCTGGGGCTGGTGTTGGGAACCATGTGGGCACCGGGCACCTGGCTGGGCCCTACCCCACCCCTCCACCCTCACCCACCCCACCCTCAGCACCCTCAAGCCCACAGCTCCCCCTAGAGGTCCTCGCAGCCACTCTCCTTTCCAGGCCCAGATCCAAAGCCTCCCCCGAATCTTTCCACAACTTCCAACCCACGCTAGCAAACAAGATGCCAAGGTGAGAGGGAAACATGTAAGGTGAGCAGGTGGAAAGGCACCTCGAGGCGTCAGCCCAGCCCCCATCTAACCTGCCCAGGGTTCTGCCACACAAAACCCAAACAGGTGGCCCCCACATCTGTGGGGCTGCACGGCCACAAGCATTGTCCCAGCTGCTGTCTGAGCGGCCCAGGATGTGCCTGCAAGGGGACCCCAGCCAAACCCGTGACCAGAAGATGCCTGGGCGGCCAGCTTCACTGACAGCAGCTCTTCAGAAGAGTCTGGAGCCCTCTGGAACCCTCTCCGGTCCCTTGCTTCAGGTACCAGCTTAAGAGAAGTACCCCAGGGCTGCGCACTGTGGTTTTACAGCAAGAGGAAGCACAGTCCTCCCACAGCACAGCCCCCAGCTCCCTGGCCACAATTTCATCACTACTATTCTATAGACAAATACAACTCTCCCTAAGCCCAGGGAGTCTTCGGCCCCAAACACACCCAAATCACCCCGGGTGTGCAGAACAAGAACAAGCCACCACTTCCATACTAGGGCTCAGCTTCGTATTTCCTTGGAAAACTACATCTCTTTGTTGAAAAAATTGTTTTACAATAAACAGTAGTTGTTAAGGAAATGAAGCTATCCACAACCCCACCCCTTGCTACCACCACAAATGCTATTTTTGTCTACTTTGTTCTAGGCTTTTCCCAATGTACTTTCAAAGCAAACACCAGAACCTGAAGTTACACATCCCACCTGAACAGAAACATAGAGGCAACCTCAAAGGCCACGTTGTTCAGGAGGCCGTCTGTGCTTCGAGGCCATCGTGTCTGGGCCCACGGGGTCCCGTGCTGCCCACCAGCTGGGCCATTTCCCTGTTACTGGTTTTTACTGGCTTACCCTTTTTTCTCAAAACATCAAATTTCTTTCAGGACACATTTCACATGTAACTGTCAGGTGATTATGCATCGTGATAGGTGGCCAGTGTTGAGAGAGAACCAGTGGAGGCCCCGCCATAGAATGTCCTCCAACTGCTGCCCAAGTGGTTGAGGAGAGGGGTGGCTGGGAGGCCGCACCCCATACTTGCAGCCCCTAGACATCCTCGCCTCTCAAGCTCACCTCTCTCCAGCCAAGGAAAAATGAAAGGAGAGGCCTGGCCTCAGCCTCTGAGGGACTGGGTGATGGGCCGTTCCCGAGTGTCCTCCTTGCCAGGTGGGCAAAGGTCACTGAGGGCCCTCACTGCAAGCATCCAGTCCTGCCTCTCTCAGTGCCTTTCAGTGCCGAAGAAAAAGGAGATGTGGGTTTGTGGTTGCTGTTCTTTGAGACGGTCTCACAGTGGAGTCAGAGTGGCCCCCAGCTCCTAGCGACCCCCTGCGCCCCATGGACTGGGATCACAGGCATGGGCACCACTCCGGCTCAAGATTTCCTTCACCTCCTGCACCATACAGCTGAGCTGTCTGGTGTCATTTGAGCCGAGTGGCTTGGTGGCTCCTCTCAGTACAGCAGATTGTATTCCAAGCCTTTAGCTGGAGAGTCCCAGAGGAAAATTCAAGTAGGAATCTCCTTCTTCTGAGACAGGGCCTAGCAGGACAGGAGAGCTCTGCCCCTGGACACACATGGCCTGGGCCTGGCCCCTGTGTGTGTGTGCGCGCACACACACACACACACACACACACACACACACAGAGGCAGACATAAACACGCTCCCAGACACTGCAAAGTGCACAGATAGACCAGCAGTGACTCACCAGCTCTACTTGCCTCTGGCCTTTCCTGGGAGCCCCACAGGTCAGCATCTGTGTCCCAGCCTGGAGCAGGGAGGGTCCCTTGCCTGGGGCGACAGGCAGCAGATTGCAGCAGGGTGGACAGAGGCAGCCCAGCAGCCCACAGGAAAGGTCAGGTCTCTTCCCTCCCTGCCTACAGGGCAGAGTCCCCTAGGTCACGTGGCCACCTGGCCGGGAGCAGCCGGAAGTCATATTCCAGGCTGACCTTTGCCTCACACAGCTGTGGCCCCAGGCCTGGCTTTGTTCTGGGGTCTCACTGGGGTGTACCTCATTCCAGGCTCAATCCTCAGGAGTGCATGTAGTCACTGGCCGGGGGAAGAGGCACCAACTTCCCAGGAGGGAGGGAAGGAGTTTGGGCAGCACATGGACCCCTTCAGCAAAAAGCTGTGAGGGATGGAGGCTGGAGGAGCAGGAAAGGCCAGAGCCTATGCCCCTGGGGGGCTGGATTTCCCCAAGTGGGTTCCTGGTGGGTCCTCTAGACATGGCTGGGGTGTTGGGTTTGGCCAGAGGCAGAAAAAAACAAAATGTGCACCAATGTCTTTTATTTTTCCTGTGTTTGAAGCTGGCCTTGAACTCAAGGCAATTTTCCTGCCTCAGCCTCCCAAGTGCCAGGATTATAGGCATGCCCCACCATGCCCAGCAGTCAGCAATGAAAGTGAATGGGCAAAAACTTGAATATGGACAAATTTTATTGTAAAATGATTGATTTTTCAAACAGAAAAAAACAGAAAATCACCTTCAAGCACATGGTGGCTCTGGGGGGGAGCGGAGGAGGGTGTTCCTGGAGCTGTGTGAATAACTCAGGTTTCTGTAGCAAGATTAACTGGGTCTTTCAAGGAATCTCCTTTCTTTCCTCCAGGGAAAATGGGCCACACTGCCTGCTGGGACTCCTGCCTGGTTTCTGTTGGTCTGTTGGAGACCTGGAGCTTCTTCCCCAGCACCCTCAGTGTAGGCACGCAGCTAGGCCTCCCAGCAAGCAGATGTTCCCTTGAGTGAAATTGAAAAGCACAGCTCAGGCAGGTTTTCTCCATAGCTATAACTAAGAAAGAGAAAGAAAAGTAATTCAAGTAGCCCTGGCCACCTGTGCCAGCCTGCAAATGTCTACCTTTCTGCTGACAACCAGAAAGCTGAGGTGGTGCTTCACACTGCAAGCAGGGGCAGGAAGATCACAAGCTCCAGTGTGAACTGGGCAACTTAGCCTGCCTCAAAATAGAAAATAAAAATAAAAAGGGTTGGGGACATAGCTCAGTGCAAAGGTCTTGGGTTCCATCCCTGGTGTCACAAAATAAAGAACCTCACCTGATTTCTTTCTTTTTCTTTTTGGTGTTTTGAGACAGAGTTTTGCTATGTAGCCCAGGCTCCCCCTCGTACTTCTGGCAGTCTTCCTGCCTCAGCCTCCTGAGTACTTGGATTGCAGGTGTGCATGACCAGCTAGGAGCTCATTGATGGTTTAGTCACAGATAAGCATAGAGCCCCATGATCCAATCACCTTTCAAAAGCTGCACCTCTGAGCACCGGAAACTGGGGGAACTTCTGATCTAGCATGCCCTACAGCTGATGCAGCTGCTTCAGGCCAGTGCTTTGAAAGCCAGGCTGGTCCAGAGTGGACACTAGAACCACCTTGGTGGGGCTGTGACCGTGAAGCAGGGAGAGGGTGGCAGGAGGGAGAGGCACCCTTCAGATGTGGCTCCCAGGCAGCTACAAAGTGATCATTGAAGACACAGGCACAGGGAGGACTGGGGGGACAGCAGGGGTCAGTGGATGAGAAGGAGCAGACGTCAGGCTCAGGCTCTGTGCCAGCACAGGGGGAGCCACCTAGCAGAGGCCGCTGTGAGCACACACATCCCCTCCCCACACGCCCTGAAGTTCCTCTACCAGAAGAGCAGGAAGAAGACACGGGAGGGAGATGGCCCTGCGGAGGACCTCTGGTCACGGGGGGCACACGCCAAGCTGGGGACACTCACACTCCTCCCGCAGTTTCTCCAGGTAAGTAAGTGTGCAGAGACCTCTCTCATCAACAAGAAATAAAACACCAGAAGGTCTGGGCTCCACCCCCAATTCTGCACACACACACACACACAAGCACACACACTCAAGCACACATACACAAAGGCACTAGGGGACACCTCAGTCCCTGTGCCAGGAGACACTGGGCATCTGGAGCAGAGAGACCCAGCCTGGTGTGGACCAGCACTAACCTCCCATGAGGACGGGACAGTGCCCTCAGCGCCACCTGCTGCTGCTGCTGCATAACCAATAGCACAGCCAGGGGAGTAGAACACACAGTTCTGATCACAGAGCCGGGGCTCAGGGGCATGTGCTAGGCCTTGGCCCGCTCGGGGTCACACAGGCTGCAGGCAGAGCAACACCCTGTAAGGCAGCCGCACCCGGGAGTGACAAAGTCCTAAGCATATATCCACTGGAGGCAAGCGCACCCAGCTCAGGAGATCCGAGATCTCCAGACAGTGACAGCCCCTGAACAGGACCGCAGAGGGTTTGAAGGAACATTGCTCCCCTCAGGTGGGGCCATCTTGCACAGGACCAGCTGGATGTGGTCACCTCCCTGTCCCCTGCAGGATTCCTCCTCAGGGACCTTGAGCCTGTCACCCCAACATAGGCTTGCTCGCCTCCACATGCAGAATTGTGGGACTGAGCAGAACTTCAGAGTCTGCAGGGACCTGGGCACCACCTGGCCTGAGTACCAGGCTTTTCCGCCCGCCAGTGGCCCTTCTTTCAGGCTCCTCACCTGGGTCTGTCTCTGGGACACAGCTCCCTCCCAGATACCCAGAGACCTTGCAGCCGCCTAGGGCCCACCACGCCTGTGTCCCCAGCTCCTAGGAAGAAACCCCAATTAGATCAGAGAGCTAATGTGTTCCTGCCCCTTTCTGGCAGGTGTAGCTGGTGACCTTCTCTGGACAGCAACGCAGGATCTGTGGGGCAGGCTTCCCCTCCCCCAAAGAGCTCGAGGAAGAGCTGTGGCACAGGGTACACCCCGAGGGCATAGCCATCCAGCTCTGCTCTTCTGGAATGTCCTCGTCCTCAGGCTTAGAGATAGCAGGGCCTTCACCCTTGCTTATCTCGGTGGAAAATTCTTCAGCTCCGTAATCGGCTTGGCACGTGGCTGCCCGCCAGGCAGGGCAGGGCAGGGCACAGGGAGCAAAGCAAATCCAGCCAGTCCTGTCTGGGGCAGCCCAGAGACCCGAGGGTGGGGAAGCAGTCCACAGAGTGAGCCCACGGCTTGGGGCCCCACACAGAGAGGACACTCCTGGCCAGAGGGGACAGGAAGGCCCCCAGTGTCCTCTCACAGAAGGACCCAGAGACACAACGGGAGATGGGGCACTCCAGTCCATCACCAGGGCCACAGGTTGAGGCCATGTGCCCCAGGGGACACTTTCAGTGGCAGAGTCTGAGGGTGACAGTGGGCAGAGCTGGATTGTCAGAGGCTCTATCCAGCTTCATAACCAATCAGAGTGAACACAAGACAGGAAAGTAGCAATGCTTTAGCACTTGCCATGTGCCAGGCACTGTACTGAACCCTCTGCTCAGTGTAAGAGACCCTCTCCTCCCTGACTCTCAGACCTCAGACAGGGACCCTGTGTAAAGCTGGGATAGGGCGGAGTAACCAGCAGCCAGGCAAGCAGGTCCCTGTCCCCTCTGAGCACAGAGAGGCAGGCTGGACAGGCAAGACGACCCTTGGGGAACCCTCTGTCCTGACATGTTCCAGACCTGGCACCATGGCCAACCCTGGGGATGTCTGTGAATTCCCCTGCACTCTAGTGAGCTTGGGTTGGCTTGGCAACCTGAACCCCAAGAGTGCTTTCTGAATCCACTGTTGAGGCCGGGGATTTAGCTTAATGTTTCCAGTGTCTGCCTGGCAAGTGCAAGGTCCTTAGTTCGATCCCTGGTAACCACATACCACAATACCAGGCGTGGTGACTCACGCCCACCAGCAAGCAGTACCACACACCACAGTGCTGGGCGTGGGAGCTCCCCGGAAGTCAGCCAAAGGAGGCCCCTGTCCTTGCCGGTGGCGCTCAGCTGTACTCTTGGATTCTGGAGTGAATGAGTGGACAGCTCAGTGTTAGGCAGCTTTTGCCCCCATGGCAGGTAGCCTGAGAGAAACAACTGCAGAGGGAGGAAAGGTTATTTCACCTAACATTTTCAGAGATTCCAGCCAAGGTCACTGGCTCTGTCCCTTCAATCCGTTGAGGCTGGACACGACATCGTGGTGGTGCAGCCTGTGGTGGAGGAGGCTGCTCACCTCACGGTGGCCAGGAAGAAGGCAGAGAAGGGGAGGAGACAAACGCAGCAGACACAGCTCTGAGGTGCAGCCCTTGGCCAACCCCCCTGAACCTGGCATGGAGTCTCCCCAGATGAACGAACCCCACCCAGTCACCTCCACAGCTGTCTCTGCAGTGGCTGCCTGGGGGGGCCCAGGCTTCAGTCCTTCAGCCCTGGGAGTCCAGGTCCCACCTGAGACTCTGAGAGCAGAGAAGCCAGAATAGGAGAGCGCTTCCCCCTGCAGTGCCAGCATGGAAACGCCCAGCTTCACGGGTGGATGAGTGAGCCAGAGGGTCCTGCAGGGATGGTGGAGCTAGAGGAGACGGCATCACGGTGGCATTTCAGGGGATCTCCTCAACCACTTCCAGGGAAGTCAAGCACAAGCTCTGTTGAAGAGTGCCTGTCAATTTTACTGAGTACCAGTTTTCGATGTGGTGTCCACATCCATGAATATTGTTACCCATGCCCTGGTTACCTTCTTCAGCCTCCACTCATTCCCTTTCCCTTGCTGGGGGTGGTGTAAGACAAGGTCTTGCTACAGCCTAGGCTGGTCTTGAGCTCAAGGTGATCTTCCTGTCTCGGCCTCCCAAGTGTTGGGGTTAGAGGCACGTACCACCACCTCTTGTCTAATGTTTGCTTTCCTAATTTCATGCCATTGATTTTTTAAGGATTCCACATAGTTTAAAGATTACACATAATACATGTATTTCTGAGTCAAGTTTATTTTGCTTAACATGATGAGTTCCAGTTCTAATCACTTTTGCGCAAGTATTCTTTCATTCTTCATGGCTGCATACTGCTCCGTGTGTAGACACAGCACTTTCTTTGCCAGCCATCTGTTGACAAGCAGAGACTGGGTATCCAAGAGGAGGAAGCAGATGAGTAGTGGTTCCCAGAGGCATACACACACACACACACACACACACACACATGCACACACACGCCCTGGTCCACAAGGACTTCTGGGGACCCCAGCCTGGGACAAGTGATAGGCTTGGGAAGGAGAGATTAGATTAGAGTCCCAGGGTGGCAGGCAAGGCTGTCTCTGCTTTCAGCTGGACACAACCCTCCCTCATCCATCCCCTCCCTGGCCCCCATCCGGGGGCAGGTGGGGCTGCCCTCCCCTGCCCAGCTCCTCCCAGGCCAGCAGCTCACTGCTTCCTTCATGAGGCTCACCTGAGGCTCAGGGCCCATGCTGAGTCAGCGAGTCCTCCTATGGGAGGGGTCACGCTCTCCTAGCAGGAGGAAGCCTCCCTGATCCCCCCAGGGGGGCGCCACCTTCAGGGAGAGGCCAGGACTCTCCGAAGTGCAGCCTGTGCTGGCAGGTCCCAGGCTCTCCCTCCCACGCTGCCCACTCTCTGCCTGGGCTCTGCACCCAACTTTACAAGAGCTGTTCCTCTTGGTGCCACTGTCTTGCGTCCTGACCCCTTTCTCTGAAGGTGAGAACTCATGTGAGGCAGGCATGGTGACACATGCCTGTAATCCCAGCACCCAGGAGACTGAGGCAGGAAGATGGCAAAGATTTCAAGGCAGCCTGGGCCAAACAGACTCTTTTTCAAAATAAATAAATAAATAAATAAAAAGAATCCACGTGATCTTTTTTCTGCTGGAGTTGACAGTTTCTATAAACTGCGCAGATTTTATGAACTGTTCTTTGTCTGGAGAAGTAGATAAAACAGTTGCACTTGAACACACCAAGTACTGAGTAAGCGGCGGACTATTTTCCTATCGCGTCCCTGAAATAGATGGGCCGGGATGCGTGGGGGTGGCCCAGCCCTGGGGTTACACTCTTCGAAGCCTCTGTGTTCATGCTGTTTCGCGCGAATGAATGTGAATCAGTGCAGTAATCTCCAGTGAGAGCGTTATTCATAGAACAAAAGCCTTGATGAAACGCTGGTGCTATTTTAAAAGTGACAAGTCAAGGACAGAGC
>PVIC010016360.1:0-33994 GCA_004025085.1 Thryonomys swinderianus | reverse complement strand
GGGAGTACTGTGGGACTTCAGAATCTGCTAAAGATGGTTGCAAGTATTAAAGGAAACGATGCACACAAATTATCCAACACAAATGAGACAGCTGTTAATTAATTCAATGATTTTAAGTATGGTATTTGCCTGGGGAATATAACCTAGTCTTCAAAATGTTACTACGTAGCTATAAATGTTCAAAGAGTAATTTATACATATGAACTTATAGATTTGTGAAAATCCCATCATTTATAATTCTATTAATTTACATAACTTACTTTCTGGGCTCAAGAAAGGTTATATGCAGGTTGTAAAATAAAACTTGTGGAATGAGGAGGAGCCAGGCCAGTGGGAGGTGGCATAAGAACAAATAAAAGGGCATTGGAAATTTCCACAGGGCAAGGTAGGAAACGTGAGGAAAATGTTCAGAGCATCCTCAACCTGGCTGCGCACTGGACTCATCTGGGGGCTTTGACAACTTACTGACTCAAGAGGTGACCTGACCAGGAGGGTGGGGGTCAGAGTTCTTCAGGGAGTTCTAATGTAGTCAGTGTTCAAAGCCAGGGCTCCCCCAGGCAAGAAACCAGGAAACTACAAAATAAAAGACACAAGTTCTTGAGGGAGGTGATTGGTACATGAAGATGATAAAAATTCCCATGAAAAAATCAGGGCTGAATGTCTATTAACATAATGCAACCAGTGGAAAAGAAAGTAGACCTCTACCTTCCTGTCTTGGAAGGCTATTTACCATTTGAAGAAAAAAGAAAAAGCCATATAGATGCTATCATCTTAAGGGGACAAAAAACTGTGCAGTAGGTATGTACACATGTGTGTATAAAGTTGGGAATGACCCACACTCAAATTTTAAATGTAGCTACTTTTATTGGATTTGGAATTAAAATATGCATATTTACTACGCATTTATTTTTTAACAGCTTGTGTTTTTAATAAAAAAGTATGTTTCTCCTAGCGTAGTTTTTTCTAACCTAGTCAGAAGTCTTCACACAATAGCTGAGGTATGAGAACACAAAGCATCGAGCAGTTTAATATTTGTAACCTGGTTAGTAGGTGGGTGGCTAGCAAGGGATTACGTCAGAAATACGTTCACTAGAATGAATAGTTGGGCCCCTGATCACAGTGCGTCTGTATAGATTAACCTCAGGATCGGGGAATAATTAGTGCAAATCATCTTTCTTGCTGTACAAGTAACTGATGAGAAAGCGTTCTGGTGTAAAATGGCACAGAAGATTGTTTAAAGAAGTTGAAGTATTTCCAAGCGAAACCTTTGCAGCTAGTCAGAATTTAGTCCAGGTGGGTGCAAGTTTGTTCTGACTTGTCCTTTCATAAATGCTTCTAATGGATCGTTATCAATTTCTACATCTGCAAGCCCATTCATCTTTTATTTGACACACCACCTAGAAGAAAGTGACAGCAAAGTCAGCAAAGCTATTTAAAACATCCAAACA
This sequence comes from Thryonomys swinderianus, assembly GCA_004025085.1. Classification (NCBI taxonomy): domain Eukaryota; kingdom Metazoa; phylum Chordata; class Mammalia; order Rodentia; family Thryonomyidae; genus Thryonomys; species Thryonomys swinderianus. Next base: position 32,546 of record PVIC010016360.1, on the reverse strand, counting down.
ACTACGGGAGGAAAACATGTCCTGTGAGCAGCTTTATTCAGTGCCCCGGGGAAGAGGAAGGCGCTCTTTTCTGATAGTTCACTGCCAACATTTTTAAATGAAGGATATCCTCTCGCTACCGGAAGCCAAATCCCGAGTTTGCTCACTAGACATCAATACTCTCCTGTCTGGAGTCCACAGTTTTGAATAATCCCTCAATCGCATCAGTGTAAAAACTGATTTCACTTGACCGGGGTAGACACATTCAATTAAGTATGACATTGAAGTTAAACCCATGTTTGGGGCAAAATAGAACATATTTGGGAAGGGTCGGAGAACAATGTGGCATAAAATGAAAAAAAAAAAACCCTACAATATACCCACTTAAGTGACCACCCAGTTAGGAAATAAAACATTGGAGGTAGCCGAGAAGCCTCCCCTCCCCCAAACTCCTCGCAAGTGTCCACGGCCCCACCCACCGGAATGTTTTATTCAACATCTTTTGACCTGCGAAGTTTGCAGCTTCTCTGGGTCTTCAAAATGTTACTATGCAGATATAAATGGTTCCAAGAGGAATTTATGCATATGAATTTATAGATCTGTGAAAATTCCATCGTTTATAATTCTTCCTCCTGCTCACCGCTCGTCTCACCGTGTTGTCACTGTTAGTCGGCTCTTTGATTGTGCTCTGTATTTTTTCTAGCTCGTGTGTGCAGCGCTTTCTCTGAACTCTACATAAATGGATGCACCCACGGGGTCTCTTTGTGGCTGTTCCTTTTCTCCTAGGATAGTAATCGGGTTTATCCGTGTTTCATTTTGATGGCGGACTAAGGTTCATTGCAGAACATACCCCTCTGTGCACTGTTTTTGCTCATTTTCATTCTCCGAGACTGTATCGGGCTTTTGCACCTTTAGAAATCAACTACCATTGCTTCCCCCGAAGTGAGAAAGAAAACACTCGGGGTAGCGTCGCGGGAGGGCTCCCCGAGGCGCCTGCTGGGCGCAGTGCTCTGCGCAGGTGTTTCTGAGACAGTGGGCCCTGGGCCTCCTGAGAGCCGAGGCGCCGCCGTGCACAGTCCTGGCACGCGAGTGTGTCCTGTGAGGCCGACACCACAGCGGTGTGACAGGCCGTGGCTTTCTCGTTGCTTTACATACACACCTTGGAATAATCTTCCTGCCTTCACCCACCCCACGGGCAGGTGGTGCCAGCGCAGACAAAACTCAGCAGCCAGGACCTTGTCCCTTTTGAGTCCCCCCATGAGGACTGATTCCTCTCCAGGGTCACTGCGGCGAAAGTCACTGGCCTTTCCTGATACTGTTGAGCTGGTGCTCAGACAGAGGCAGTGACCAAGACGGTGCCAGGGTCTCTGCTGTCACAGAGGGCACGAACTGACCCAGGGATAGAGAAGCTGCAAATTTAGCAGCAAAAGGGCAAAAACGTGTCTGCTCAAACTGTTAAGTTCCGGCCGGCTGGGGCGGTGCACGCTTGTAATTCCAGCCTCTGGCCGCAAAGGCAGCAGGATGGAAAATTTGAGCCCAGTGTGAACGGTTTTAGTAGCACAGCAAGACCTTGTCTCAAAATAAAACTAACGGAGGGCTGGGACTGTAGCTCAGTATTCAGTTTTCCAGCCCAATCCCCAGTTTTAAAGTTAATATAAGGTGAAAATGTAACAGTAGGTTACTCTAAATTTGTTATGTAAAAGGAAACCTTTCAATCAATTTAGAAAAACATTACATACAACTTTCCACTTAGTAACTATCTCTATTAATAGAGCATCCTTGATCACATGGCTGCCTCCCTATTTAGATTAGGGGCATCTCAGGAAGTGACTGCTGTAGCCCGGCGGGCTGAGCACTCAGGGGTAACACTGGCGGTAGCTGAGGGGTGACACTGGCAGCTCCCACTGGAAAGAAGTGGTCAGGGGAAAAGTCCCGCCAGAGGAAGGGAGGCTAGAATGTTGGATGCAAATGCAATTAATACAGTAAGAGTTAGAGTCACATTAAATTTAGATCAATGGGTCATTAGCAGTGTTACAGGTGGCTATGCTAGCGAGACACGTGCAGGAGTTAGACCGGGCTAGCGCTCAGAAATGCACAAGAAAGGGGGCCTTCCCCGAGAAAACGTCCTCTCCCCAGATAGCACTGACTGACGGCCCTCAGCCTCCTCTGGGAGCTGGATTAAAGTCTTGACCCACCCCTCCCAGGAAGGCAGTGATGGCAAGTTCCCCCGGGTGGAGGCCAGGACTTGAACCCACCTCTTCCGGAAAAGTCTCCTTGTACACTTGTTATGAGACTTCATTTCCCACCGGGTCCCCTTTTAATCGGCGTTACCTTAGCAACTGTACTTGTTGTAATTTTATTGGTTGATCATGGTTTTCTCCATTTTGTGATTTCTCATTGTACCGATATGACCCACGTGACTATACTTGAGTGTTCTTGGTTAACACTAGTTCTGTCCCACCTTAAATCCACCTCAGCTTGTGGCTTTGCTCCGTAAAAGCCCCCTGGAAAATGAGGTGAGCGGGTCACCCACTTCCGGGTCTCCTGTTCATCTCAGGCAGAAGCTTTCCTTTTCAATACTCTTTTTCCTAATCTGTTCTAAAAAATTGAATTCTGCATTAGTAAATTTTATATACACATCATGATCACACTCAATGTTGAGATTTGTACCAGTGCATGACAGAAGTTAATTCTCATTTTTTTCCCATTCCCCTATTTACCCTACAACCCTCTCTGCCCCCTATATACATAAACTTTCCTTTTTTAACATTATATTTTTTCTTTTCCCTCATTACTTACCCTTACCCTTTTCCCTTTGAGTATTTTCTACTTCACGATATCTGTCATATATTCTAGAACTCATTTACATCTTCAGATTCTCGTACCAGAAAAGATACAGTATTTACCCATCTATGACCTATGCATTTCACATATGAGTATGTACTCAAGGTATATCCATTTGAGTATAAATGAGTCAAACATCATTCTTTATAGCACGGTAATACTCTCTTTTATTTGCTAAAAACCCCACATGCTACAAAGCAAGACCCTGTCTCGAAAAACAAAACAAACAAGACAAAAAACCCCACATCTTCTTTATCCAGTCTCCAGCTGGTTGGCATCTGGGTTGTTTCCAAGATTTAACCATCACAAAGTGAGCTGCTGTGCATATGGGTGTCCATATGTTGCTATACTATGATTCTTTCCTCCATCATTCCTAAAATTCATTCTTTGATTTTAGAGAACACAAACTCACGATTCAGCTATTTAACAGGTTGGGAGTTGAGCTTGCTTCCCATATCAGTAGCAATTCATATAGAAAATGTGACTGGAAAAATAAAGTTGCTGGCTAAAATGTTATTTCCCAAACTTTTGCGTGTCTCCTGACACAGGAGTCCCCAAGACCTTCCTGTAGCTAAACTTTTATGTATCAGTCTGGGAGGCAGCTCAGTGGCAGAGCAACGGCCAAGCATGTACAAGGCACTGGGTTTGATTCCCAGCACCAAAATAAAATTCACACCTCATCTTACTAGAAGGAATTCAATAAGGCTGTTGGCATGAGAGCATAAATAGAAATTGAAATTAAAAGTCAAAGTTTTGTTGGTGTGAAAATACAAGGAATGAATACAATTGCCTTTTGCTTGTCTCAGACGCATCCCGAGAGTCAGGCCGGGCAGGGCAGGGCCTGGGCCTCACGCTCCACCCACAGCCAGGGCTGTGGACCTTCACACCACCCTCGAGAGGCGCCCTCCTCCGCCATCGCCGTGCACGGGGGGTCTGTGAACCAGCCACGACTAGAGCCGCACCAAGTCCGTCTTCCTTCGGCTGCATCCGGGATGAGCCTGTTTGTCAGGCTGCTGGCAGCCCTTTGTGCTGAACCAACCTCGTCAGCCTAATTACGGCCGATGACAACAAGACACTAGGGGACTGTGCGGGTCCCTGGTGAACTGGCAAACAAGGAAAACCCGTAACGCAGTTGGCTGCAGAACACAAATTTTTTTTTTTTTCTTTTTTTTAGTTTTTTGAGACACGGTCTCACTTTATAGTTCAGGCTGGCCCTAAGCTCACTATGTAGCCTGGGGAAGCCTTGAACTCACAGAAGTCCTCCTCCTGCCTCTGCCTCTTGGGTGCTGGGATGACAGGCGTGAGCAACCATGCCTAGTATTGTGGCGTATGGTACTGAAGTTCGAACTCAGGACTTTGTCCTCGCCAGAAGGATGGTGAAACCACTGAGCTAAATCCTCAGCCTGCAGAACATATTTTTAAAAATTGGTTCCGGGCCAGAAATTTAGCTCAGTGGTTCCAGTTCCTGCTTAGCAAGTACAAGGTCGCTGGTTCAATCCCTGGTAATCACATACAACAGTACCGGGTGTGGTGGCTCACGCCTGTCATCCTAGGGCTCAGGAGGCAGAGGCAGGAGGATTGCTGAGTTCGAGGCTTGCCTGGGCTCCGTAGTGAGCTCAGGGCCAGCCTGGACTACAAAGCGAGACCCTGTCTAAATAAATGAATGAATAAATAAATAAATAACATTTTTTTAAAAAATAGGGAGAAACATGGCACCAGGGATGGTAGCAGGTTTTACCAGTGTTCTTGAGGGGCTCTGAAATCCCAGGCTGTGCATGGAAAGGAACAGCACAGCCTTCGGGGTCTGGGCCTTCAGAGAGGCGAAGCACCGGGCTGGAACGTGTGCCCGAAAAGGGGTCAGCTGAGGTTTACTGACAAAAATTGAAAGGAAGGTAATCGTGAGAAAATATAGCCATCTAGTAATTAACCGGTATTTCACCAAGGTCATTAATCCTACTTGTAAGATTTTTAAAAACTTAATTGTGATACATTTTTGTCAAGTGACAATTTCCTGATTTTTTGGTAGTACCGGGGATTGAACCCAGACCCTTGTGTGTCCATGGATGGCACGGTACCACTTGAACTAAATCCCTGGCCCTTTTATCCCTTGACCATCCGAGCGGGGGATGGTCGGCAAGTACGTGAAGGACCGGAGGAGAGAATGACTCGCGGGGTGGGGGCGGGGTGAGCAGTACCGTTTATGGAGAACAAGTCATGTTTTAGGTGTTCCTTCAGAGGCAGCTGATACTTACGATACATCATTATAATCACTGCAACACCTTTGAAAGGCAAGTGTTATTTGCCTAACAAATAAGAAAACTATGGCACCGAGTTTCCTCAAATGAAGGATCTGAAGTAGCAGTGACAGGAAGGGTAGGCGATCTCAGCCAGGCGCGTTGCGACGCTGAACTTTCCACCGGTCATTCCGGGTGGGGACAGGGCTGGATGCAGCGGAAATGAGACTCAAAGACAACTTTGCTCCGTGTATAATGTCCATGCATGAAGGTTTCCTGGAAACTTTACCCAGAGAGATTTTGCTTGTTTTTCATGTTGAGCCAAAGCCTGCTGTTCGAATGGGGAACCCCTACAGAATTTCAAGAGAAGGAGCCCCTCCAGGGAGAGTACTGGCCTCAGTCAAAATAATCTTAAGAAATAGCTGTTTGATAGCTAGACGGCTATAAGATTACTTAGAAGGAGCAAAATTATACTTTCAACACTGTTCTGGTCACTGGAAAAAGCTGATCAGTTTATTGCCCAATGAAACAGTCCCTTGTGATTGTTGGGATCATGTACTCCTAGGTGTTCCTACCATCTGTTTGCTTGCAACTACATCTTACCTCAGTACGGAGATCGTAAGCTACACTCCCCAAATAAATAACTGGTATTTCACCAAGGTCATTAATCCTACTTGTAAGATTTTTAAAAACTTAATTGTGATACATTTTTGTCAAGTGACAATTTCCTGATATTTTGGTAGTACCGGGGATTGAACCCAGACCCTTGTGTGTCCATGGTTGGCACGGTACCACTTGAACTAAATCCCTGGCCCTTTTAGAACATTTTTTAAAAGGTCAAAAACTTTGAAGGACTTTCTAGACAGGAACAATAAGTTGAGAAATATATTCCTTATTTTATCACAGATGCAACAAAAAAGGATGCCGGTAAATAAAAGTCATTTAGTTCTGTTGGCTTTTTTTGTTTCATTTTGTTTTTGTTTTTTTGAGACAGGGTCTCAGTTCCGGCTGGCCCTGAGCTCACTACGTAGCCCAAGGCAAGCTTCGAACTAAGAAGTCTCCTGCCTCTGCCTCCTGAGTGCTGGGATGACAGGTGTGAGCCACCACGCCCGGCAAAAGTCATTTGCTTTTACACTAAATAGAATGTGAAAAATCGGGGTCAGGTAGTGGAGAGAGCAGGAGACTTGGGTTTTAATCCTACTTTCGCATCTAGAATTTGAAGGCTTGCACAAGCAACAGTGTTGCATTCGCTGGTCTACAGTGTCTGTGCCGCTCAGAGACCCGGCATGTCCTGATTTCCAAAGAGCAAGATGAATAGCTTACAACACGCGTCCCAAGGAAGCCCAGAGTGGTCATGGCTTTGCGTCAGTGGGTGTTCACAGGGCAAGCTACTCTGGAAGGACCAGGTGAGAAAGTCCCTCCTTGGCTCCGTGTGCACGGGTGACGCCATGTTTTAGTAGGCCCCACCTGTCTGGAGACTCACTGTATCAGTTGAGTTCTGGGCCAGCAGCTCCGAGAGCAGTAACCAAAGTGAGCTGTGGGTGAGGCCGGCAAGGCTTTCACTCTGCTGTCTGAGGAATTTGCTGACACCTGTGCTGTCACCGCACTGCGAGTGAAGAGGCCGCCTACGCCCTCACGGTGGGCTCTTGCCGTGGCGGAGTCTTGCTGTGAAAACCATGCACTTCCACACGGGCAGCCTGACTCAGCCAAGAGTTCCCAGTCGGTGCCGGGAAATCCCCGGCCTTGCAGCTCTTGCTATCAGGTGCGTTCATGCCGTGAGCTTCTTTGAGGAAGCCCCCTTGAAACTTCTTCCAAGTAGCGTGGAAGGCTGACACTTAGCTGTGAGGAAAGCGTCTTTGAAGGTTTCTGTGTGGCTGAGGCAAATCGCTTTGCTGCACAGACTCCCGCAAGAGTCCTGCGTGGACTAACAGGTAAACTAAATAAACTTCACTTTTCCCTAGCCATCCCTTTCATAACTGCATTATTTCTAAAGAAATATTTACACAGAAGCGCGTGCAAACGTCCCTCCTTGACTTTTGCCCAAACTCCAGTGTTTCATTTTGAAGTTATAAGCTAGTTTTGTCCCCTTTTGAAGATTCAGGCATTAATTTTTAGTTTAGAAATCTAGCTGAGTGATCTGTGCTTAGGGGCTCACAGGCTGAATAAATCGTTTCTTCCCTAGTAACATCCTCCTCTGCAAAAAATCGGGAAAAATTAGGAGCATTTATTCTTGATATCTATCTTTAGATCATTAATATAGTTCAGTGCAACCTCTCTGTAACAAATACAATGTTAAGTACTGGGACTACAAAGCGTGAAAGCTAATGATTACTCATGAAGCTTAAAGCTAAATAAAATGATACTTATATCCTAAGGAGTTGTGGCCGAGTGGTTAAGGAGATAGTCTAGGGAAAACATGATTAGAATAGTAATAGCAGTTATGAAGCCATCAAAGTTACACTGGATTATCCCTGCGGTGGCAGGCAACACTAAGTGTTTCAGATGAGCTACCTCATTTATTCATTCCTCTTTCCCTCCGGGGCCACCAATGGTTATTGCCATAATCATGTAGACGAAGAGATTGAACACTGTGGGAAGGTTTGTCCATAGCTGCAATTGAATGACCAACCTGGGCTTAAACTTTGGTTTTTCGGTTCTAGTTGCCCTTCTACTTGACCCTGCACAAGCACGACTAACAACAGTCTCTTGCAGCAGAACGGTCCTTCGCTTCTAGAGACGTCGCACTATTAACCCTGTAGAACAGGCTGTGAAGGTTGCGTTAGACGCAGTCCCTGAATTCGAGGACTTTATGCAGAGTCACACTGAAAATAACATCTTCTCTCCCTTCATTTCGTTCTCTAAATCAGATATTTTGGAGCTGTAGGCAGGGGTCGGGGATTCAACAAATAACATGGTCCCTGGGTTCACAGATAATCAATTCTATCCACTCATAATCAAGAAACTTCGGATTTCTAGTCCTTTGTGAGGAGAAAATTAAATAAAAAATAATAATCCTGAAAATTCCCTGGGCATAGAAATTTTTGTTTCTGTCTTCCTATTTCCTGTTGAGATTATAAATTTTTGGATAAAGAGATCGTGAGGCTGTGGCTGCCTTGGTACTTTCCACAGCATTGATAAAATAATGCACTTAATCCTGCCAAACACCAAGTATTCTAGCATTTTTCTAGGGATTAAAAAAAATTTTTTTAATTCTTGTCTGTTTCCGGAATTGTTAAGGTACACCTGGACTTGATGCCCCCAAGGAAGAAAGCCTGGCCTTAGTGGAAGGATTTTTGAAACAGACATTAAGAGGCCGAACACTCCAAGGAGGTGCATTGATATCGTTGTTCCGTTTTGTTTTGGTACCAGGGATCGAACTTGGCACCTTGCGTTAAATCTCCAGGCCCCCAAGGAGGTGCATTGAAAACCCAGCACCATAACCAAAGACAAAACAGAAACGTGTGCAGGAGATGTTTGTTGTTGTTCATAGCAGAGTGGACGGGGAATTTGTTTTTGTAGTGACTTCAAATTAATGAGCATCTCGTAAAAAGTAGAGAAGAAAGTTCTGTTTCATGCCGGGGACTGATCACACAAGTAGCAGGTAATATTTGGTCCCAATACAATTATCTTTATTTTCGGACACATCTAGAAGTAATGTTAACAGATAAGCTATTCTTTATCATAAATAGAAGACTCTGGGATATATAAAAAAAAGTATTATATTCTTAAAACAGTCAATGACTAGAGACTTAAAGGCTGGTTTTTTTTGTTTGTTTGTTTGTTTTTTTTGCTTTTTGAGATAGGGTCTCGCTTTGTAGTTCAGGCTGGCCCTGAGCTCACTATGGTGCCCAGGCAAGCCGCCGCGAACTCAGCAATCCTCCCGTCTCTGCCTCCCGAGTGCTGGGATTACAGGCGTGAGCCACCACGCCCAGCATTGTGGTATGCGGTGTTGATTGTTGGTGGGTGTGTCTCCACGCCCAGCATTATATGTGGTTACTGGGGATCGAACTCAGGACCTTGCGCTTGCGAGGCAGGCGCCGGAACCACTGAGCTAACCTTCTGGCCCTTAAAGGCTGTTTTTTAAATAATTCTGTCAAAATATAAGCATTCAAATCACATTATGCTCTCACGCATATTCACAATTAAGCTTAATTATTTGATCTCTCGATGTCACCGTTAATGAATATTTTTAATAAAGCTAGTTTGAGGATAGCCTTGAAATTCTGCAGCACATTTCTTAAAGTGTACTGTTTGTCAAAACTTCACTCTTTCAAAATGAGTTTAATTTAGGGAGATAAAGCTGAGCCAGATCTTATAAACAGAACGGCTTGTAATCTGAAGTGAGGTAGGTCTGTAAAGTAGTGAGATTCCGATCTGAGGCCCGTAGAAAGCGGGAATGATGACGGGGGAGGTACATCACAACACGGGGGAGCCTGGCCAGCAGTCCTGAAAACATAGTCAGCAGCTTGTCAATTGATGGTGCAAGAGTAACTTGCGCTTGGTGAACTGGGCAGAACCAACAGTCAAATCCACAGCCACGCTTGGCTCTGAGGATGTACCCACCATGGCAGAGCAAGCCCTCGCCTGGTGGTGGCACTTAGCCATGGCAGGTGCAGGGCGTGTCAAAGACAGAGAAGAAGGAGGGATTGTGGGGTCGAGGAAAAGGTCTGTGCACTTTCAGATGAAGTGAATAACCCAAAATTTCAGTTGTACTGTAAGTATCGAAACCGAAATCAGACAACTTATTTTAATCACACTGAAGATGAGAAGAAGTACAGGTTGGCATTATTCTTTCTTCCATTTATCTGTGCCATTAAATTAAGATTCATAAAATACGTAAGTAAAAGCAGCTGTTCATAGGCATCGTGCGACTTCTCTCCAGTACCTCCTCTTGCAAAGCTATCGTTGCTGTTGATTGTTGTAGAGAGCTTGTTGCTATTGTTGTTGTTGTTCCGTGTTTTGTGTGTGTGGCCTTTCACGCGTACATCCCAGCTGCCCCCCTTCTGTGATTTTATTTTGAGATAGTGTCTGGCCAGGTTGCCATATTACCTAGGCTGGACTGAATGTGCAGTTCTCCTGTCTCAGCACCCAAAGGCACCACTAGGCCTGGCCTCAAGAAGAATTTCATACAGTCATGTTATCTGTTTTTGTTTTTGTTGCTGTGATAAAATACCTGAGAGTGAGTAATACATGCTGAATAGAAACTTATTTCTCACATTGCTGGCCCATGGGAACGCCAAGGTGTGAGTGACGTCCGCTCTTGCAAGGCCTTCTTATTACACTGGAATGTGGTGCAGATATCACGGGGCAGAACGGCAGAACCTCTGGTGGAGCGGATGCTCAAGAAGAAGCCGAGCTCAGCTTCTGCCCGGGGCCCCGTCACCAGGCTGAGCCCTCCAGGGCCAACCGCTCCATCCAAGTCCCCGTCTCCTGACGCTGTCCCAGGAGCAATCAGATTTCAGCGTGAGTTTCAGAGGCAACAGACATTCAAACCAGGCGGAGTTAAATTCGCCTTCATCACTTTCACTTACACGTTTAAGCCACATTTAGTGGACATAGCCCGTTAGTTTCCAAACAGCTTTCCTGATAGTAATTTGAAATAGAAGGACCAGTGTATGCGTCAAGGTTCTCCAGAGAAAAAGAACAGGTACAGAGGTTTCTGTGATGGTTTAATTCTTAAGTTTATAGGGCAAACTTGAAGGCTGTAAACTCAGCAAAATTTCTATGGCGGTAGAAATCTTTCTTCCCAGGGAAAACTGGGTTTTTGTTCGTAATACCTCAAGATTACATGAGGCCCGTCCGTGTTACCTAGGATACTATTTTCTTTTACTTGAAGTCAGTTGATTGGAAGGGGCAAGAAATAAAAGAGAATAAAAGGGGGAAAATGAAATAAGGTGGGGGAAAGAAGTCAGAGTGGGAAGGGAATGGGGAAAAAAGCAGCAAGATATATCATGTACAGGTACAAATTCCCAATGATGAATGTTACCGTTACGCACATCTAAAATGTATCAGTAAATGTTTTGCTTTAAAACCCACGTTAATCACATCTTCAAAATAGCCATTACAGTTTTGTTTTTTAATTTGCCACAAGACGCATCTTGGTAAACTTAAACGCCTCTGTTAAATGATCCACCCGGGAACTGACAGAAGCCAGAGCTGAGTTCCTGGAGCGCCATCTTGGTTGGGATCTCAGCAGCCTCTTCGATCCCCTTTCTCTTGGACGTGAGCACCGGGGCTCTGCCCTCTTCCTCCATCGCAGTGAATTTCTTCCTAATGTCTCACAGTTATCCAGGTAGCGTATGACTTTTGTTCTTGATTCAAGAGACAATTTTCTTGATTTCTGTGATTTATTCTTTCACTTATTCACTTCACCTAACTAATGTGATTCTGAAGAGTCCATTAGCGCCTGTAGTTTTGGCGCATGGAGAATTTCCCCAGCTCAGTGGCATCTGTCCTCCAGGTACCTCATGGAATGGGGAACAGAACAGTCTTCGCAGACCAAGTTGAAGATGCTCTGTTTACAGCTCATTAAATCACACGGTGTGACATCAGGGAAAGAAGACAAGGGAGGCACTGTGCTTAGAATCGGTAACAAAGAGGACGACCATACCACCGGCTCCTTCCTACAAGGTCACACATCTCTGTCTTCGCTACTTTGGGTTTTCCAACTTTCCATGTGATTTTGAGCATCAGAAAGGATGTTCGAACGAGGGGTCCACAAATGGGATGTGTTTGGGGTCAACGACTCACTCTTATTGTATCAGAAGACACCAGAGCAACACACTGGACACAGTGCAGCAGATGGTCAGCCTGCTGAGCCGCCGCAGTTTTGGTTTGTGCTTCTTGGGTTGAGAACGTGTGATCCCAGAGAGGATCAGAGCACAAGTTCTCATGGCCCAGGTATGCACAGCCATGAACTGTGCTTTATGTGTCTTTTTGTCTTTAACATCTATTCCCATATTTTTTTCTAAGTCTACCTTTGGCATATCTTGGAGACTATTAATGTACTCTGTATTTTTGCATATGTTATAGTCTTGCCTGTATTACATGCTATTTAACTTAACCTCTGAAATTTAACAGCAAATCATAAATAATTGATTTTATGTGTGTGATTTACATTTTATAGAGTTTCATCCATACCATTTATTTTCTTGTCTTTCAGAGCACGATGAAATTTTTCAAATAATTAGTAAGTTACAGGATTAGCAGTAATTCAACTTTTATAAACCTGGAGGTCAACAGATAATCTTAAGAATTAATCACAAACTACAACTTCAGGGCAGAATTTTGCCTATCATGACTTGCATTCAAGACTAAATATAAACATGAATTTCATGGGATTTCTGAGTCGAATAACTCTAAGGGAAAGAGGAAGACTATTCATACATAATTACTACTGCAAAGAACAGTGTCATATAGTAATGGAGGACTGACTACTTTTAAGAGAATACCAATACTCCTAAGGTTAGAAGGAATCAATAAAGCTTGCAAGATGATTAGTAGAGAAGGTGAACAGGCAGCGTACACCACGCAGGAAAGGTGTGGCAGGGACAAGGATGTCACATGGGCAGAGCACGGGCCAAGTCTGCAGTGGTGGGAGGCAGGCTGTGTAAGGGTGGGAGATTAATATGGGAAAGTCGGGATTTTCTTCAGGTGGAGGGACTCGTAGGAATTATAAAAGAAGGCAGGCCTGGGTGTGCCACAATCAGATTGGCCCTGTTGCCATCCGGAGTGGGTCTGACAGCTTAGATTCGGATCTTGGTTTCTTCCTCAAGGCTTTGAGAAACCTGTTTCCTGCCAGCCTCTCCAGTTCTGTCCAGCGAGTGTACTTGTGGGACCCAAAACTAACACTTTGTTTCATCCTCACTCAGCGCCTCTCCTACCGCTTGGTGATATTTTCCGTTAGTGTTCCTACATTCTCTGTTTGCAAACCTCAAGGATCCCTTTATTTAGCCACAGCCCTATTCCTGCTAGAAAGTTCTCTTGAGTTAAACACAAAGTATTGTAGATCATCATTTACATGAATAGTTCGAGGAGTCTGGATGTATGGCCAGGGCGCAGAAATACTGGCTGAGTTTATTACCGTCACGATCATTGCAGAACACAGGGAGGAACGGAAAAGGGATTACAAAAACAGATAAGGAGAAAAATTGGAAATAGATCTTTTTTAAATGGGAAAGGAAATAGGTGCGAGGGATGGGAGGGGAAAGGGACAGAAAGAACGGAGACGTGTTACCTGTATGTGCAAACTTGCCCAGGTCTGTGTTCTCATGTTGTGCAAATAGGTACTAATAAAAAGTTGTACACTAAAGAAAGACTGTGGCTTGGAATGGAAAAGGAAAAGAGACTGGTTTGGGTAAAAGGTTAAATTAATTGAATTCTGAACTGTGGGCACCTCTGTTCACTTCTGAAAAGGCTGTCTGTTTAATCTACCCAACACACTGGAACTCTCCCTTTGTTGAGAATGACATGTATTCAGGTGTCACTCAGGGCTGGGAAACACCTCTTTTGACCAGTGCCTGGGAACTGTCAGAGCTTGTGAACCGAACAAAAGAGGAGTCTCCAAGTGAAAGGCTCCAATGTCTGCTGTTAGCCCTCAATCCCTCAGGAAGTGACCGCTATTCAGACGATGATTTAAACAAAAAAAGACTTAGAATGTTGCTAGTAAAAGGCCAAAAAGTATATAGACCTTCTTGTTTAAGATTTCATTTTTTTTCACTAGCTATATTCATTAGTGGAATGTATCGAGACAGTTTTGATGTTGTTTTAAGCTAAAACTATTAGTACTTAGGCAATGTCAGATAGAAAAGTGTGTAATTGTATTATGAATTTGAAAGTGTTAATAACATTTTTCAGTGCTCGGATGTACATAGCACTTTGCTGTGATAGATAATATTTTTTTTCCAAAGAGTGTTCAGTGTTTTTGCAATCAAAGAAAACAACAATCATTAATGCCAAATTCTTTACAATTTGAAGTACAGAAAAAATATTTAGAGAAAATGAAACGGAAAGTGGTTTTGTCAGAATTTGTAAGGAAAAAGTGGTAAATTTAATTACATAAACATATTAACTTCTGTATAAGACCATAGAATTCAAATGAAATGACTAAAGAGAAAAAGAAAAATTTCACATGCAGAAAGCTCTTAAAATTCTATGAAAAGAGAATAGATCCACTAGAAAGATAGACTGTGAAAAAGACTTTGTAAGTGAATACAAATGTCCAATAATTATATTAAAATGTTCATTTCCAAACATTTTAAGGAAGATAAAAATAAAGTGAAACACTATTTTGTAAAAATTATCAAATTGGTAAGTATAAAAGTTGGCAAACAAAAGTCTGTGCTAGCAAGGAATTCCCAAACACTATTAAAAGACAATATATAACTACTTTAAAATAATACATTATACATAATCCATATAATGCATACACATATATATGACATCACTGGGGACAATTTGGCCATAACTCTCAAACTTTTAAATGCAAATACTCTTTAACTCAGTACTCTTGTAATGAGAAATTTGTAGTGTACCTCAGAAATATTTGCCAGAGCATTAAAACAGCAATACAACATAAAAAATTAAATGATTATGAACTGAGAATTTATTTATTTCTAAACAGTATGATCCTATACAGCCTTAAAAGAATGTGCCATACAGATCGACAGGTGACAGATGGAGACATTAACATGGCCAGATAGCCACAGGAAATAATTCTGTACAGAGTATCCATTCATTTTTGTTTTTAAAAAAGTGCAGGAGGCAAAGCATATGTTGTAAAAGGAAATACCAAAGACATAAAATTTCACCAAAGTTGAGAACATTTTTGCTCCCAAAACCATCCTGAAGGAAGTAAAAAGACAACCAAAATCACAGGGGTTTCCTGCAAACAGTTATCATTAGGGTCTAAGGACAATCTTGCACATGCCTGAGGCTGCACACCACTCTGCGACTTTGCAGGGGCCCTGAACACTCAAGAAAATTCAGAAGTTCACACAGAATCACGTACATGAATTTTATAGCCATGCTTTTCCTCATAGCGGAAAAAGTAAAACAGTGGGATGCTGTCAACAGAGGAATGAGATGAGATGAGATGTGGACAGTTGTCATATTTTATCCATGAGGGCTGTGCCCCAACACCCGCAGTGGACCCCTGAAACAGCGGATAGCACTGAATCCCATACACACATTGTTTCCCCCACAACATACACACCTATGAGGTATATGTGTAACTTACAAATTATAGTTAGAAAGTAACAAAAATAGTTAATAATACAACAGAATAATTATAAAATATTGTAATGAAATTTATGTGGGTGTTCTCTCTATAAATATCCCCCTATACCTTATTTCACTTTACTCGCCCTTGTGTGATGTGAGATTATACAAGATATTTAGATCTTTGATCCATTTCTACTTTAGTTTCCTGTATACTGACAGATATGGGTCTAGGTTCAATTTTTGGCCTGTGGAAAGCTAGTTTTCCCAGGACCATTTATTAAAGAGGCTGTCTTTCTTCCAGTGAAAGTGTCTGGTCCCTTTGTCAAATATAAGTATGCTTGGAGTTGTTTCTGCATCTTCTATTCTGTTCCATGAATTGCTAGGTCTGTTTTTACGCAAATACCATGCTGTTTTTATCATTGTAGCTTTGTAATATAATTTCAAATCAGGGATTGTGATGGTCCCTGCCTTGCCCCTCTTGCCTAGAATTGCTTGTGCTATTTTGGGTCTCTTCTGGTTCCACATAAAGTTTTAAATGTATTTCTATAGCTTTGTGAAGTATGATCTTGGTATTTTGATTGCCATTACATTGTGTCTATATAATAGTTTCGGGAATATGGCCATTTTCACAGTATTGCTTTTGCTTATCCAAGAATGGGATAACTTCCCATTTTCTGGTAGCCTCTTCAATCTCCCTTTTCAGAAAACTGTAGTTTTCAGTGTATAGGTCTGACATTTACTCTGATTGCTTCCAAAATATTTTGTTTGACTTGATGCTATTATGAAAGATGTAGTTTCTCTTATTTCTGTCTCCATGAGTTTGTTATCTGTATATAAAAATGCTATGGATTTTTGTGTTGGTTTTGTGTCCTGCCATGTTATTGAATTTTTTTACTAATTCTAAGAGTCTTTAGGTAGAGATTTTAGGCTTTTCTATATAGAAGATTATGTTACCTGTAAATTATAATCTAACTTTGTTCTTTCCTATCCTTATTCCTTTTATTTCTTTTTTATTTCTTCAGCTCTGGGTAATGTTTCCAGAACTATATTGAACAAGACTAGAGATTGTGGTCATCTGTATCTTGTTCCTGATTTTAGAGAGAAATGTTCACAGTTTTTGACAGCTTAGCATGACATTGGTTGTTGGTTTGTCATACCTGGGTTTTATCAGATTAAATAAAAACCTTCTGTTCCATTTTTCTGGAGGGTTTTATCATGGATGTGAATTTTACACCATCAACTGCTTTTTGTGTATCTATTGAGATGATCTTGTGTTGAAGGAGCCTTTGTATAACAACAAAAAATTTTGGCATAGATTTTCTGTGATGAGTGAAATCACTAAATTGTCAGACACATCTGTGGTGATATGTCTGGAGAGGCCAGTGTTTGCATGAAACCTCAGACAGCCCCAAATCCTGTGTATACTGTGTTCTTCCTGGACAAACATGCCTATGCTAACGTTAACATAAATAATTCATAGTAAGAGATGAAATGCACCATAGTAAAAAGAGCAATTGTAGCAGAATACTGAAACAAGGTATTGAGAATTCATGAAAGGTTCTTTTCTGGAATTCCTCCATTGGTTGACTGTGGGTAACTGAGACCTCAGAAATCACAACTATATGCAAAGAGGACCACTGTGAGCATCACAGATGATGTTTCATATGAAGCACATGAATAACTTTATTCAGTACTCTCCAAACTTATAATTTTATTCAACCCTGTGTTATTACTCTCTGCGATGATGTTGCTACAAGGTGGGATGTATCTTTGTTATTTATAATCTTCCAGTAGTCCAGTGCTTTTGGTAGATGATTTTATAGGTTGCTTAAGCAACATACGGCATAAATATTTTACTTTAAAAAAGCAACTTTCTAGAAAAAGCAGAAATCAGAAAAATCAGAAATAAGA
This sequence comes from Thryonomys swinderianus, assembly GCA_004025085.1. Taxonomy (NCBI): domain Eukaryota; kingdom Metazoa; phylum Chordata; class Mammalia; order Rodentia; family Thryonomyidae; genus Thryonomys; species Thryonomys swinderianus. The sequence continues at coordinate 15,357 of PVIC010016360.1, read as the reverse complement.
GGGTCAGCGGCTATCAGGGGACAGGGGAAAAAGGGGTGAATAAAGAGGGCTGTCTAGGAGGTTTTAGGGCAGTGAAACTACTCTGTAATGGATACCCACTCGCCAAAACCCACAGAATACCTAATACAAAGAACGAACCCTAATGGACACTGCGGATTTAATTAATAATAACATGTCAATGGTGACCCATCAGTCCTAATAAATGTACTTCATATTCATGAAGACAGTCATTACAGGGGACATTGGAGAGGATTGTGGGTCTGTAAGAGAAGGTTATGTGTTTCACTCAATTTTTCAATAAAATTTGAATTATCCATTTAGTTTCATTTGTTGCTTTACTTTTAGACACAAAATACTTGAGTTTAATAGTAGGAGACATTGTTGCGTTTGTGGTAAAAACTTGCTTACTTTTCTAACACAAGAAATTAAAAAAATGTGAAAATGTGACAGATTTTAATGTATTGGGCACTGATATCCAAACATAACATATTTGGATATAGCCTACAATTCCCAAAGTATAACATTCTGAAAGACCAAAATTCTAAAAATATCGTTCTGAAAAATTTGTTTAAAATACTTTATTAACATCTTTAAAAAAGATTGATTTAAGAAATATCAAACATAGCAGACCACTTATATTATAAAACAGGCCATAATAGCACGCCTAGTTTTGCAGTGCAGAGCCCAGAAGCGTGCAGAGGAAGCCGCCGCCGCGGCAGCAGAGCTGGACACGGGCCCGGCCTTGAGCGCCGCAGTGAGCAGCTGTGCTGCAGGCCCCGAGCGGGTCAGCGGGGCCCGACTCTCCCCACACACCGCCCGCGGTGCTGGGCCGGCAGCCGCAGGACGCCGCCGCCCTGGCGCTCTGGGTTCGGGTCTCGCTTCGTCTCGTTCCTCTTTTGCGATGGGACCCTTTACCCTCTTTCTTTCGTGTCAGCGGTGTTTGGCTTCCTTTTGGCTCGCACGGGCGCTCACAGCTAAGATTGGCCTTAAAACTTAAAGGAGCCTCAGGGCCAGCCTGAACTACAAAGCGAGACCCTGTCTCAAAAAGCAAAAAAAAAAAAAAAAAAAAACAACTTAAAGGAGCCTTTGGACATGAGCTCCTGAGCAGCGCCGAACCTGTTCAGACTTGGGCAGCTCTTAGAGACGGACTGAGCGCCTTTGCGTAAAAGTCTCTTGGGGACCAGGGGCAAATGTTCCGGCTTATATCTGGGTGTCCCCGGAGCCTCATGAGTCATACCGGGCGGCGACGGGCGCGTGGAGGTGTGTTACCCACGAGCGGCCGAGCCGATCGCTCAGTGACGCGCTGGCAGAGACGTCTGACTGGAGACAGTGGGTCCCTGCGGACGTGGCCCGGAGGGAAGAGCCTCACCGCTTCCTTCCTGCGGTCTCGCTCAGCGTCCCGCGCCAGGCCACGGGCTGTGCCGCGTCTCCCCGGGCTCTGCCAGGCCACCCTGCCTCGGAGCTGACCGGCTCGGGACTAAAACCGCCGCAAGGAATGAGGCAGAGGAAACCTTTCCTCCCGCACTGGCGGTGTCGGGAATTGTGCCGCAGTGGTGAGGCAGTCAGACAACGGAGACAGTGTGCGCTGCTATCTCCTTTTAGAGATCACGGCACTTCCCCGGCCAGACCAGTGCGGTGTCTCCTTTTAGGAAAGTACGAATTCCAAAGTAAGGGCTCCACCTCCATGATTTAATTTAGCTGTCGTTACTCCCGAAGGCCCCGCCTGCACACACGGCCACATTAGGTCTTTGGACTTCAGCCTATGGATTTTGGAAGGGACGCTCCCCTCGGTCAGGACGGTGCCACGTCGGGGTGAGGGTCAGGTGATGCTAGGACGTTGTCATCCCATTCTGCACTGCGGCCAGTTTCAACAGAGGAACAAAGTTCAGAGCCCGCTCTTGGGCCTAGAAATGTTGACACCGTGTGCCACAGTGAGGTCAGCCCCCAAGAAGGCGCAAACGGCCCCTTCTACGTACCGAGCAGCGGAGGCCGCAGAGGCCGCAGGGCGCAGGGCCTTCGGGTTCCTACCGGACTCTACTTCCCGGCGGAAATGGCATAATTCAGGGCCTATGGCGTCTGGGGGGTAAGGAGCCCTGTGGTCATGGGCTGCCAGGGAGAGTCTCCTCTCAAAGGCCATCTGCTCCAGCATCTGATGCCTGCTGCACCCGGCGCTCCTCACGGACACCGGGGCGTGCTGTCGCCCTGGCCCGCGCCTGCGGCTCACACTCGGAGCCGGAAGTAGAAAGTGGGAGGCCCGGGCCTGTCGAGACATGGCACTCGCCAGTAAAAACAAAATAGAGCAATTTTGTGTTTAGATTAATTAGGAAATTAAAATAATTAGAAAATATTATTATGGCTGCACCATGTTACCCAATAAAAGCATTATTGCCCAGTGATGAATAGCATAAGGAGTGGTAAGAAGCAATTAGATACCAACGCATCATGGATCACAGGTGAACCGTCTTTTGTAGGTAAATCCATAGAATTTTATATTCAATGTATTTGCATTATTTAGTGTGTATATTTTTTCTGAACTGAAAGCTGGTCTAGCATATGCCGGATATTTGTGGCAAAGCTTTCCATCTCTTTTTCCTGTGTGATCCTGGGCTGTTTGACAAACTTAGAAGCAGCCAAATCAAAATAAAACCCTCATGTCCCTCAGACAACAGTATCTCCACTCGTAAATATAGAAGGAATGAAAGCGTGGAGGACTACTGCTAGGTGAGTATCTCAGTAATAATTGTTACAAGCCGGTAAGCATTGACAGATATTAAAATTAGTGGATAAAAGTATGATGAAAAATATATTCATACTCTCAACATACTTTCCCATGAGATATGTATCAAGAACAGAGATAAAATAACATTGCAGTGAAGAAACTCAGCAGGCATTATCTCTGCCATGCAATCAACATTAGTATCTTAGGAGATAAGATGTATCGGTCTCCGCGCTTCCTGGCTCTTGATTTCTTGCCCAGAATGTAACCTCAGTCACGTCTTGCGAATACTACAGGCAGACTCGAACCGACAGACACTCAACAAAACAAATGTCCCAGCTGGTCATCTCCTAAAGCTGTCACTGTCTTCAGTGCAGCACGTACGGGCACAGAAAGAAGAAGAGTAAGAGGGCGTAACAGTTAAATGCACAGTAGGATCCTCGGTTAGCTTCCCTGGGACAGCAACAGGATGTGCATCGTGAATTAGCACTGCTGTTCCGGTTTGATAATTGCGGTCTATTTATTTAAGTTAGTCCATTAGGAAAGCTGCCTTATTTTGTACTTTTTTATGAGTCTAAAATTACTTTTTAACATAAAAAGTTAAGTTTAAATGTATACAAGTACACTTATGTACTATTGTGTGAGTGTAAAGATGTATGTGTAGAAATATGTGTGTATATAATAAGCATATATGTGTACACATATTTACATATGTAAATCTAACTACTTTTACCACGGCCGGTCAGCCTACTATAAATCCAATCTTTTGCTTCAATAATGGCAGCGTCCAGTTGATCATCTCCGTCCCCGCCTTAGCTTTCCTTGGGCGACGTCACTGAAGTCAGCTCTGCCTTTACTGGGTTCAGGGTGCCTAACAGCGTTCTCCTGCTTACCAAGTTCTGTGGTCTCTCTGTCTCCTCAAAACGTAAGCTCAGTGAGGGCAAAACGTTTTCCCTGTTTCACTTTCTGCCCTCAGTACCTCAAACAGTGTTCAGAACATTCTAGACACTAAAAAGTTGGCGATGAAGTAGTGACTGTATGAAAGGATAGCCGTTGCTTTGTACAGTTCTGCCATGGGAGAAAACAAAAAGAGACTTTGGGAGTTTTAAAATTTAGAAAACGAAAAGAAAGGAGCCAAAAAGTCATCTGAATTAGGGAACCCAAGGGAGAAAGTATCGCAGAAAACAAGAGCCAAGCCAATTCTTAGCAGCTGCCAGGAATATAAGACAATGTTGCAAAAGAAGGAATGTTTAGGCTGTCCATGTCAAATTACATGCATTTGATTTGGAGCCACACATCCAGGGAAAAAGTAGGGTGTGAAGAGTTGATAACCCAGTGGGGATGACACATTTAAACAGAGAAGAGCAAAGAAAATCAGTGACTACAGGTGTGCCTGTGTGCAATGCGGGTATTAAAAGAGCTCTTCAGTCTAACCCGAGTGTGACGGAGTGAAGATTAGAACAGGGCAGAATGGAAATAAAGGCAGTTTTAACTGTGGTAACATTTAGCCACTAAAACATTTAATTTGACTCAGTGATTCAGTAGTGGAAATGGAATTCAGAACCTTTTTGTACCTGATTAGAGACCCTCTCAAAGGCGTGAACTGTCCTCTTGCCTTCTTCCTTTCTAATTCTTAGTTTTTTGGACACGCCTGTTCTATTATCATCATTCTGTTCATTACTTTAGTTCCTCTAGTCAGTGATGCTGTGTTCTGGCTTTTTTTTTCTGTGATAATTTACATATATAAAACATGTATATATATATGTGTATACATGTTTTATATATGTAAATTATATAGAGTCAGAGACGTGCATTTTTTTTGAGACAAGTTTTCGCATTGTAGTTCAGGTTGGCCCTGAGCTCACTATGTAGCCGAGGCAAGCCTGGAACTCAGCAATCCTCCTGTCTCTGCCTCCCGAGTACTGGGATGACAGGCGTGAGCCACCACGCCCGGCACTGTGGTATGTGGTATTGATGGCTGGTGGGTGTGAGTCTCCATGCCTAGCATTGTATGTGGTCACCAGGGATCGAACTCAGGACCTTGTGCTTGCAAGGCAGGTGCTGGAACCACTGAGCTAAATCTCCGGCCTAAGAGGTGCAATATTTAGCCTTCTGTTTCTAATTTATTTTATTTAGCACTGTGATCTCAAAGTGCAGCCATTTCCCTACAAATGACTCAAATTTGTCCTTCTTTATGGCTTAGTAGTAGTCTATTGTACACACACGCACACCACTTTTTTTTATCCACTTACCTACTGATGGGCACATAGGCCACTTCCTAGATTTGGCTGAATCTTAGATTATGAATTGTGCTGCTAGAAACATGGGTCTGTAAAGTAATGTCTTTCACTCTTTGCGGAAGATACATAGACATATAGTTGGGTGAAATGGAATTTCCAGTTCTAGGTTTTTTTGACGCCTTTCCAGACTGATTTCCATCGTGGTTTTACCAGTTTACCTTCTCACCATCAATGTAATTTTCATCCTGCAAGGACCTAGCCAGGATTTCTGGCTTTTTGAGGTCGCGATGATGACCATTCTTTCTGGAGTGAGATAGATCCTTGGTGTGTTTTTTTTTTTGCTTTTTGAGACAGGGTCTGGCTTTGTAGTTCAGGCTGGCCCTGAGCTCACTATGGTGCCCCAGGCAAGCCGCTGCGAACTCAGCAATCCTCCGGCCTCTGCCTCCCGAGTGCTGGGATGACAGGCGTGAGCCACCACACCCGGCATTGTGGTATGTGGTGTTGATTGTTGGTGGGCATGTCTCCACGCCCAGCATTATATGTGGTTACCAAGGATTGAACTCAAGTCCTTGCGCTTGCGAGGCAGGCGCCGGAACCACTGAGCTAACCCGCCGGCACCCATCGTCCGGTGTTTAATTGCTGTAAGTTTTCTCTAATAGAAGAATTGAAAATGCAGGACTTCATTACTGCTTTGGTTTCGGGTTATCCAGAGCCATGAAGACTTGACAACTATACATATGGAGGTACTAGGAAAATGGTTAGGGGGGGAAAAAAAAGATAAAGAAAGTGGGGAAATCCATTCATCAAATAGGGGAAAGAATGGTGGTATTGAAGAATAAATCTGAGAATAAATGGCTAAAAAAATACCTTGCAGCGGTTCAGCAGTTTGGATAATATTCCAAAATAAAAACCGTAAAATATAAAGTTCTAATGAGTGATTGTGCCAAGCAGCCTATCAAGTTCAGTCCTGCACAGTTAGGAGAAAAAAGACACACTCCTCTGGGGAACTTGGCTCTAAGCTTTGGCTCGGGATCAGCATGACTTAATAGCTATAATTTGCATTTGAATGCAATTAACTGGGCCAGTACTTTGGGATAATCAGGCTGCCTGCGGAGCCCTTACGCTGCAAACCCCGCAGAAACCCTGAACACTGAAGAGTCTTTTTTCCTCCCGTGTCTCTTAGACTTGGTGCTCAGCCCAGAGACCTAAAATGCAGTTTTAGGTTTCAAACTCTGATGTAAGTGTGAACAATGAAATCTGACTTTTGTCCAATTTTTATTTTATTTATTTATTTATTTTTTTTGAGACAGGGTCTCACTTTGTAGTTCAGGCTGGCCCTGAGCTCACTATGTAGCCCAGGCAAGCCTCGAACTCAGCAATCCTCCTGCCTCTGCCTCCCAAGTGCTGGGATGACAGGCATGAGCCACCACGCCCAGCTCCCAATTTTTATTTTTAATAAAACTTTGTTACTTGTTATATTTTTTCCTTACAAGAATTTCATCACTTCTGTAGAAGTGATTCGTGCTATTTAGAAATTTCAAGCAATATGAATAGATAAAAAAAAATAAAAGAAATTCTTACTTCTTGCCCAGAAATAACTTCCATTGTTGTTCAAAATAAACTGAAAGGAGAAAATGTGAAGGAAATATGTATATAGTTAAAATTTTGATTTTTAATACTGTTATGAATCATTAGCAATTAGTTTATTAAAATGCTGACAAACTTTTATATAAAAGAAGTAGTAATGTAAGAATGTAAGTTCACCTATAGTTACATTTCATCAGGTATTCTTCATAGGGAAACATTTGTAGCATATACTGTTTTTTAAATTCAAAGAATGAAAAACTAGTGATACTAATAATAAAGAAAAAGAGCCCAGGAAAGGGAGTCAAGAAACTCAAATTATAATTTTTACTCTATCCCTAATTTACTGTAGAGTGTAGGGGGAGAGCCAATGTAATTACTTAACTGAAATGAATGTCGTGGGCCAGAACTGTGAGATGTTGTCTTTTTTTTTTTTTTTTTTTTGAGACAGGGTCTCGCTTGTAGCTCAGGCTGGCCCTCAGCTCACTATGTAGCCCAGGCAAGCCTTGAACTCAGCGATCTTCCTGCCTCTGCCTCCCGAGTGCTGGGATGACAGGCGTGAGCCACCACGCCTGGCCTGTAAGATGTTTTTCATCACTATGATTATAAAAGCCTTGCTTACATTTGCTGGCTTATAGAACCACAGGTGCTCTGTTTTCCTTCCTGTTTAAGTGCCACCTTTAATAGATACTGTGGTCTGAAATTAGTCTCTTTGAGAACTGTAACTAGTAGCCACTGTTTATCTCTAATTAAGACTTGTTTTGTATTGAAATCAAAGCACAGTTTGCCCTTTCTCCAGTAGCTACTGATTTACTTACTCACCAGATGAGAGCCGGTTCCTCTGCGGAGCTTCCCACAAACTCTGCCCTTGAGAAATCTACAGTCTACATGAGGAGTTAGAAAACAATTACTGCCATAAAACCTGCGGAAAGGGCCATGAAGATTTGACAGAAGGAAGAGTCACATGTGTAGCAAAGGGAGAGTGAAACTGAGGTAACGAAATTAGTAAAGATTTGAATAGAGGTGGTTTTAACAGAAGTTTCTGGGCAGCATTCCATCTCCCCATACACATACTTTGGCAGTGATCATTGTACCCACTTTCTAGGGCCACTGAGAAAATTAAGTGAAATATTGCTGGTCGGAACTCAGCTCTGCGCGCTGGCATTGAGGATAGAGCAGTACACATGCTTTTCATTGTTATCAATAAGGAAAAATGCACAAAATGAAAAGAATCACCGAAGAAAAAGGGGCATTTCTGATTGTGGTGTTAAAGCTTAGCTTCCTGAAGATCTTTGGAAAAAGATCCTGAGGAGATGGTTGTCCAGGCATGCTTTGTCAAAGCGAGTTGTTTACATATGGGGTCGTCATCAGAACTGTTCCTTTTCATCTTTCTGCTAGCAGCAAAATGCAAGAGTCCGATAACTCTTAAGGACCCATCCCAGTGTGGAAACCTGACAAACAGTGCAGATAGGCCTTGAGGAATCTGCGGAGGTCACGGTGGCTTCTTTCTGGGTGGCTGTTCGGGGTGAACTGGAATGAACCTTTGTACTTGAGACAGCTGCAGCATCTGTGTCTGATGTTTACAAACATTTTTTTGTAAGGATATTTACAATAGAAATACCTGTTTGTTGCGCACTTCCTGGGAGCTGGCGAAGTTAGAAAAACTTTTTCAGTTCTGAGAACAGCTCCCCAAGATAGAAGACACGTTACTTACCCATGAGACACTGAGACTGAGAAAGGCCTCGTAGCTCTGCAGTCACGTGATGGAGCCGCACCTGAATAGCTCCGACTATTACCACATAGGGTTTCGGAGCTACAGAAACAGCAGCGAATAAGGTGAAAATAACCCCCTGCTATGCTAGAACTAATCTTCACATGGACAGAGGACAATAAATGACAACAAAACCACAAAGATCTCAGCTATTGTTGAAGGATAAGGGGAAATAAAATGGTGATGTGACAGTTAGTACCTAAGGGTCCCGCGTAGGCCTCCCGGGCCAGCTATCTGTGCTGCACACGAAGCCTTGTGCTCAGAAGGGTCCTGCTCTTGGTTTAATGCTCTGCTGTCCCTGAATTGTGATTGATTTTATTTGTAGACTTGGGTTTTATTAAGTACGGTCTAATAAAGCACTGGGTCATGGGGTAAGCAGAGGACATATGCGTAGTATGCATGTCTTCCAGTCCTCGATGCCCCACTTGTACGTTACATTCACAGTCTCTCCAAAGCATAGAATTCTGGTTGACTCCATACCCAGGGAGATCTGGGAGACCCAAGCTAGGAACTGAGTGTGCTTTGATACAATGGAGGAAGCAAAGACGCGGATCCTTGAGGGACCAGCCTTTCCTCAGATCAGAACTTGCTGCTAATGCAAGAAATGTAAAGTATGCCAACAGCGACCAAAGATTTTGCTCTTTATTTTTTCTTACTCTAGTGGCTACGGTAATCTATCACTGACCTTGAAAATGATGCACATGAAGGAAAGAGGAAGACAGGGAAGACAGTTTCTTTTCCGTCTTTGCTTTCTGATTTGACAACCAAATGCTGATAGAATGAGCATATATCAAGAAATTAAAGCCGGGCGTGGTGGCTCACGCCTGTCATCCCAGCACTCGGGAGGCAGAGGCAGGAGGATTGCTGAGTTCGCGGCTTGCCTGGGCTGCACAGTGAGCTCAGGGCCAGCCTGAACTACACAGCGAGACCCTGTCTCAAAAAGAAATTAAAAAGCGGAGGGTGGATGAGTCATTGGCAGAGCACAGGTAAAGGGCAGGTCCCGAGTCTGATACCCTATATACGCTGTACCACCAGAAAGCTAAGTGAAATAAAAATGGCTGAGTTGACCAGAAGAGACTCACAACAGCAAAGGCAATCCTGGGTAGCGAGAGCAAAGCAGGAGGCATCACAATCTTGGACTTGAAGTTATATTACAAATCTATAGTAATAGAAAGAAACAGTACTTTGCTGATTCAAAGACAGGCCACTGGGACAGAATGCAGGAATCAGAAAGTAGTCCACACACATTCATTTATTTGGTCCTCATTTAAGGGGCCAAAGACACACACTGGTGGAAAGCCTCATTAGTGAACGGGGCTGGAAGAACTGACTATTCACATGCACAAGACTGAGTCTAGACCCATATTTCTCCCATATCCTAAACTAAAATCAAAATAGGTCAAAGACTAAATGTTAAAAAAAAAGTCTTATGGAAAGTAAAATAGATAAGATGCTTGAAATTACAGGAATAGGCAAGGACTTTCTGAATTGAACCATAGTATTACTGAAAACAGTACAGAGATCAACAAATGGGATTATATAAATTTAAAAACCTATACAGCAAAAGAAATACACAACAGAGCAAAGAGACAACACACAAATGGAAAACCATTTCCGGCTACTCCTTAGAGGACTGATGTCTAGAATATACAAAAAACTTTTTAAAAAAAGTCGATCAAAAAATGGTCAATCGGAATTCATGGACACTTCTTAGAAGAAGTACAAATGGCCCAAAATAAATACCTGAAAACATGTTCAACATTATTGATCATTAGAGAAATGCAGATTGAAACAACATCGAGATTCCATCTTACCACAGAAAGAATTAGTATTATCAAGCTATCAAATAATAATAGATACTGGTGAGCCTACAGGACTGTTTCCGCATTGCTGATGGGAAGTAAACTGGGGCAACTATGATGGAAATCAGCATGGAAATTCCTCAAAAAATGAAACCTCGAAACCCCATTTGACCAAACTATTCTCCTTCTGGGTGTATTCCTGAAAAGAAAGAGTCAAAGACATCATATTACAGCAATACGTGTAGACCTGTATTTACAGCAGCACAATTCACAATACCTAAATCTTGGACATAGCCTGTATCTCCATCAATGGAAGAATGGTTAAAGAAAATGTGGTTTTCACATACAATGGAGTATTAGTCTACCATAAAAAGATTAACTTGGGCCAGAAATTTAGCTCAGTGGTTCCGGTGCCTGCCTTGCAAGCTCAAGGTCCTGAGTTCGATCCTGGTAACCACATCCAATTCTGGGTCTGCTGACTCACGCCCACCAGCCATCAATACCACATACAACAGTGGTGGGCGTGGTGGCTCACGCCTGTCATCCCAGCACTCGGGAGGATTGCTGAGTTGGAGGCTTGCCTGGGCTCCATAGTGAGCTCAGGGCCAGGTTGGACTACAAAAGCGAGGCACTGTCTTAAAAAAAAAAAAAAAAAAAAAAAAGATAAACTTGAGGCATTTGACCGGATGCACAAGTTTAATATTGCATAATTATCTTCATATGAGAAACTCAAAGAGAAAAATAAAAGATAATAGGAAACAAGGAGATAAATCTTTCTCAAATGGAAAAGGATCAAAAGATATTTTGATAGAGGGAGGGGGTAGAAGGGATGAAAAAGATGTGTTATGTGCATGTACCACCTGTCCATGAGGAATGCCATCATTTATATACTGCAAACATGCATTAATAAAAAATTTACTTTTGTGTGGCATGTGTACTGTTCACTTAAACAAAACACATAGGTATTTATGAACTTGAAAATAGGAATTATATATTTATGATTTCACATAAAGTGCTCTTCTATTCATGTTTAAAACTGGTGTGGCTCAATATAAAGACCAAAGGTAAAATTCATGCAAATAACCTAAAATTTACATTTTTATTTACAGAGGATGATGTTAAGTAGAAAAACAAAACATCCTAACACATTAAGAGAGCCTGGTGTGGTGGCACGTGCCTGTCATCCCAGGAGAAGCAGGCAGATTGCAAGTTCAAATCCTGCCTGGGCAATTTAGTTCCTTAGTGAGATTCTGCCTATAAAAAGGGGTGGAGGCCGGGGGAGATAGCTCAGTGTGTTAGTCTTATGTTCAACACTCTGTGTACCGAAAAACAAATAGAAAAAATAGTAATTTTAGAAGGAAGGAAAAAACTGATGTACTCCCCATTATCATCTTGCGGTCACTCCGTAGTGTGAATCAGGTAACCCTTTGGGCATTCTTTTTGCTTGAGCAGTCAGGAGGAACATCTCTGTGAAATAACATTTGAGTCAATACCAGTAAGTTCAAAATAAACCGATTATAGGGCCGGAGGGTTAGCTCAGTGGTTCTGACGCCTGCCTCGCAAGTGCAAGGTCCTGAGTTCAATCCCCGGTAACGACATAGAATGCTGGGCGTGGAGACACGCCCAGCAACAATCAACACTGCATACCACAATGCCGGAGGTGGTGGCTCACGCCTGTCATCCCAGCACTCGGGAGGCAGAGACAGGAGGATTGCTGAGTTTGTGGCGGCTTGCCTGGGCACCATAGTGAGCTCAGGGCCAGCCTGAACTACAACGCGAGACCCTGTCTCAAAAAGCGCAAAAAAAAAAAAAAAAAAAAAAATTAACCAATTATAAGAAAATATGCCCTAAGTTAAGGGAAATAGCTACTGCAGAGACCCCAGGCTGGAGTAGGGTTATGTGCTCACGAGTGGACCAGTAGGACCTCAAGCACAGGGGAAGGGGCCGAGCAACCCCAGAGGGGTTCACGTGGTGCCCGCCAGGGTGGAGATCCTCACGGTCTAGAAAACCATCTATTCTATTTGTGTTAGATCGCTATTTGACCTTTCAGGCAGGGAATAGCAAAAGCAATGTTTTTTTTTTTGCTTTTTGGAGACAGGGTCTCACTTTGTAGTTCAGGCTGGCCCTGAGCTCACTATGGTGCCCAGGCAAGCCGCTGCGAACTCAGCAATCCTCCTGTCTCTGCCTCCCGAGTGCTGGGATGACAGGCGTGAGCCACCACGCCCGGCATTGTGGTATGCGGTGTTGATTGTTGGTGGGCGTGTCTCCATGCCCAGCATTATATGTGGTTACCGGGGATCGAACTCAGGACCTTGCGCTTGCGAGGCAGGCGCCGGAACCACTGAGCTAACCCTCCGGCCCAGCAATGTATTTTTTTTAAATCTTATTTTATTTATTTGGAGATAGGGTCTCACTTTGTAGTTCAGGCTGGCTCTGAGCTCACTATGTAGCCCAGGGAAGCCTCGAACTAAGCACTCCTCCTGCCTCTGCCTCCCGAGTGCTGGGATGACAGGCATGAGCCACCATGCTCGCCACTGTGGTTTGTGGTATTGATGGCTGGTGGGCGTGAGTCAGCAGACCCAGAATTGGATGTGGTTACCAGGATCGAACTCAGGACCTTGCGCTTGCGAGGCAGGCGCTGGAACAACTGAGCTAAATCTCCGGCCCTATTTTGCAACTTTTGACATTTGGGAGAAATACACTGACTCAGGTAGTAAAGGGAATTTGAATTCCACGCTGCTTCTGCCCGAGCCCAGGTACGATACAAACCCCAAACCACAGCTGTTGTTAGTGCTAATGTTCTGGCCGGAAGTTCCAGGCCCCTAGTTTGCGACTGAAGCTGGCCTGCGTTAGTTTGTGTGGTTTGCAAAGCAGCTCGGTACCGTGCGGAACTGACCTTTAAACCAAGATGTCTTCACAGCAAACCCTGAGGTTTGTCCTTCACTCGACGAGCCACAGACACAAGCACAAGCAGCCCCGGGTCTGCGTCTCAGCGAGGCGGGCTCGGGAGAGCCAGACGGCCGCGGCCTGGCCTCCGGACGGGCCTGTGTCCCCCGCTTTATCACAGTCACCACGCTCACGCCAGCACTTAAGTCACTTGTCATTTCCCGTCAGCGTTCGGGTCGTGCCAGCTCTTGGGAGATGCTATACGCACCGGTGCTATTTTAAAAGAAAGTTTTAAATGATTGAAAAGCTCCTCTTTGGTTTTGCTAAATGGACTTTCCTGTTCTTGCCTCGCTTGCAGCTGGCGTCTGTCCTTCTGTCCCGAGAGAGCTGAGCCAGACGCACCTCGTCACCGCCCCGGCCTGGCGGGAGCGGGCGGCCTGCTGTGGACGGGTGGAGGGGCGGCTGCCCCACCGGTTTGGATCCTACAAAAAGATTCTGGTTTTTCTTTCTTGACCTTCCACTCTGCCCCAATTCGGCGGTAGTGACATTAAGAGACAGACTGAGTCGAACGGTATTTTGCAGCCTCCTCCGAGCCCCTGTGCCCCCCGGCCCGCCAGGGCCTCCGTTCCTCGGTGCGGGACTCCGGTCATTGTGTGGCTCCGGCTACGTACACTCGGCGGTGCCTTTGTGTGGACAGTGCCCTGCCCTGTGTGGCAGCTGTGGTGCAGGAGCCACGTGTTTCTGTGGACAGTGCCCTGTCCTGTGTGCCAGCTGTGGTGCAGGAGCCACACGTTTGTCTGGACGGTGCCCTCCCCCGTGTGCCAGCTGTGGTTTATGTACAGAACGCACACGGCCGCCCACAAGGCTCCTCCGCGGCAGCTCACGGAGCTGTTTCCACAGAGCCAGCCGCGGGCCTGCCGAGGATCCGCAGCGACACCGAGGCGCCGCCGGGTCCCCCGACGGGGGCGCTTTCGGGCCGGAGGGAGGGCGGGGCCGCCGCGAGCGTTGCCGCCGGCGCGTCCCGGGGTCCTGCTCCTGCGACGCCCGCAGCACCGGGGCGGTCCCGTCGTCCGCGCCGGGCGCTCGCGAGCAGGGACAGCGCTCGCAACAGGCCGCCGGGGCCGCGGGCGGCGCAGCAGGGCCGCGAGGGGTCGAAGTCCGCGGTCCGGCGCGCGGCCGAGGGGCGCGGGGTGCTCGGAGGCTGGGCGGGAGCGGCGAGGGGGGAGGGGCCGGGCGGGAGGGGGAGGGGCCGGGCGGCGCCGCCGCAGTGCGGCTGGTCTGCGCCGCGCGCCGGGCGAGGCCCCGCGGTCCGTGCGCGCCCCGCCGCGCGTCACGCGCGCGCGTCCCCGCCCGGGCAACCCGGAGCCGGGCGCGGGGCGGCGGTGGCCACTCCCCCTGCGCTCCGCCTCGTCCTCGCCGCCGCCGCCGCCGCCGCTCCATTCAGCCGCCCAACATGGCTGGAGCGCGGCGGAGGTGAGCCCGCAGCCCCCAGCGCCGCCCGCCGCCCCCAGCGCCGCCGGCATGTGGGGCGCCGCGGACGACAGCTCCGTGCGGGTGGCCGTCAGGTGAGGGCTGCGGGGCCGGGCGGGCTGGGGGTGACGGGGCGGCGGGGCCCAGCCGCCCGCAGCCCGCGCGCGCAGGTGGCCCGGGCGCGTCCCGAGCCCGCCGGGTCCCCCCCAGGAGCCGCCGCCGCCGCCGCAGGTCGGGCCCGCAGGGCGCCCGGGGCGCCGCGGGGGTCGGGCTTACGGAGCGGCCGCCCGGCCTCGCTGCAGACAAAGCGCGATCGGCGCCCACTCGGGTCCGCCAGGGCGCCCGGCGTCCCGGCTGCGGGGCGGGCGAGGCCTCGGGGCCCCGCGGGTGCGGCCGGGGAGCGGCCGGGGCCTGCGCGCGGGGCGGGAGGGAGCCCGCGGGGCCGGAGGCGGCGGGACGCGCTTCGCTGGCGACACGCGCGGGGCTCGGCGCCTGCGGGCACCTGTCGAGGGGGCGCCTGACAGTTGCTGGTGGAAAATGGCAACATGGTCGCAGTGTTTAAAAATGAACGAGGCGTTCATCCTTCCTGTTGAGCAAGTGCGTCCCTCGCTCCCGGGACAGTGTGCGGTTCATTCATTTCTGTTTTGTTTTCCCTTTAAGGATTGTGAAAACAATCAGCCTTCCAAGAAATTTAGTCTCCTCTCTGCAAATTTAACATTTCTTTGATGGAATCGTCTCTGTAGTTATTAATTTGCTGACAGTTTTTCTTTTCTGGTGCTAAATCTTGATTACTAGAGAAACGACAGCTATATATACTTTGTATCTTTAATCAATTTAAATGTTGTAACGAATTTGAGAGGTTCCCTAATTACCACCCATGAAGGTGAC
>PVIC010016359.1:0-34031 GCA_004025085.1 Thryonomys swinderianus | reverse complement strand
AAATTAAAGTTTAGAAATAAATGATTGAATTTATATTCTGCTTGTTTTCAATGAGGTGTCAAAAACTTCCCATGAAGGCAGAAAGAAATTTTGAACAAAAAGTGCTATAATGACTGGATATCCAGCAATGGGTCTTTGCACCAGATTATAAGTAAAAGTTAATTTAAAATGAATTAATGGTCAAAAAAAGAAAAACTAAAACTGAAAAATCTTACAAAAGCATAGTAAATACTTTTAATAATGGATTAGACAATAACTTTTTAAAATAAATGTCACTCAACAATTACAAAAGAAATAATTTTGCTGAAATTATGACAAAAGGAAAATTCAACATCAAAATTAAAAATCTATTACTTTAAAAGACATTAACAATAAAGTGAAAATAAACCACAGAGTAATGAAAGATCCTATATGTAATAAGTGACTATATTAAAAATATCTAAATACCTGTTAGATATCAGTCATAAATACAGGTAGTCAAAGTAAAAATTTGCAAATGGTTTTAAGTATTTCTCTAAAGAACATATATGCGTGTTAATAAACATGAAAAGTTGCTCAACTCATTGCTCATTAAGGAAATGTAAATCAAAACCACAATATGATGTCACTTAACACCCTTTAGGGTGCCGATTAGAGTAACAGTGAATTCTAGTGTGGATTTTGAGAAATGGGAACCTCCAAAGATTGGTACTGGGAATAAGAAATTTTGTCAACAGCTTTAGAAAACTGTTCTGAAGTTTCCCAAAAAGAAAAAAGTGATCTAATTTTTCTTATTTATTATGTATCTAATAAAAGTGAAAATGTACATTCCAACATTGGCACCCAGTATTGATAACTGTCAAAAATAGGGATGACTTTTTCACATATTGATGAGTGGATAAACAAAATGTATAGTATTTCTATACAGTATTACTATTTGAAAGCAGAAGAAGTGAATTCATTAGTCTGTTATTACCCAGCAGGGATATGATACAAGATCCTTGGGTGTTGTTCAAAACTGCATAGTGCCAAACTATAAAAAAAATTGTTTGCCTTATATATACATACCTATATAATATATAGTCAATAAATTTAGCAGAGAAAGAGACTTAAAACTCCAAGGAAAGTTGAGTGATTATAACAATATTTGAAGTTATATGAATATTGTTTCTGGGTCTCTAGAAATATCTTACTGAACTTTTATTTTCCTTGAAAGAATCACTTTTTGGATTCTGGTTCACGTATCTAAGATGTTAGCTTCACTACTCTTATAATTGGGCTCCTTATAAGGAAGATAACAGTTACTTGAACACAGCACTGTGGTACTATGACAAGTGATCTAACAATGGAGATGGAGTACATGAGTTTGGATATGCTGAACAAATAGATCATTTGTGATCCACTGTGAAGATTTTATCACATTGCTCAGAATAATGTTCAATTTAATACAAATAAACTATTTCTAAAATTACCAATTAAGATTTTTTTGGACCAAACTGATCACAGGTAACTAAAACTGCAAATAGTAAAACCCAGAACAAAAGCAGAGTACTGAGCCAGCTGTGGTGCTGCTTGTCTATAATTCCAGAATTTGGGAGGCTGAAGCAGGAGGAATGCTGTGAGTTCGAGGCCAGCATTGGCTACACAGTGAGTTCAAAGTAAGCTTGAACTACAGAGTGAAACCCTATCTCAAAAATAATAAATAAATGAATAGATGATAGATAGATAGATAGATAGATAGATAGATAGATAGATAGATAGATAGATAGATAGACAGACAGACAGACAGATGATAGATGGACAGACAGATAGATAGATAAGGTCAGAGTACTATACTGATATGTACTACAACCTGGCTCAAACTTTATTATGATACATAAAAGCCTCACAAAATAGGCATATACAATGTGATTCAATTTATAAAACATATCTGAAATAGACAATTCACAGAGATGGAAAGTAAGTTGATGGTTTCCAGCAAGTTGAAGCAGGACAGGGGAAGTAACAGCTCTTCTAAGGAACTGCCTCTAGGATGATAATATGTTTGGAAATTAGATAGCAGTGTTGGCTGTGTAGCTTTGTGAATATATAGAAATAGTACATCATAGAAAGGGAAGTTTTATGGTATGAAGGCTATCATCATAAGTTAATATTTAACAAATCAAATATGTAAAGAAAAATAATGAGAGAGCTACGTCCTGATACAGGCTTTGCACGAGTATTGATGATTATTTCTTTAAAGGCCTGAAAATAATAACTACATAGGTCCTTCAAAGTTGCTTCAGAGACTATCAGCTGTTCACATTATTATATATTTAGATAAAACTCATATTATTATATATTTAGATAAAATTATTATTGCTCCTTGTGATCACAGAAGTGATTTCTGTTCAGGAAAGTAATGGCATGTACATTTTCCCAGTTTAGCCAAGATAAACTTGTCATGCAAGACCCTCCATAATCTTTACCACTCATGACTTTAACACTACTAACAAAAACAAAATCATCTTCTGAAGATTACATAGGCATGATGGGTGCCAGCCAGCTTGTTGTTGCTGCACCCAGATACATAAAAGTAACAACTTGAGAAAAATTCTGTTTCAGCTTAAAGTTTTAGAGCTTCTAGTCCGTAATCAGCTGAATCATTGCTTTTAAGCCTACACCAAAGCAGAAACATCTTGGAAGAAGCAAGTCATATGGAAAGCTGATCATTTCATAGTGACCAGGAAGGGCCAGGGGCCAGATGTTCCCCCAGGACAGACTCTCTTCCTCTGGCCCACCTGCCATTGTCATCACCGCTCAGGACTCCCACCAGATTGCCTTCTTAGAAGCGAGTTAATCTGCTTGATGAAGCCAGAGTCCTCATGACCAGGCACTTTTGAAACAGCCTAGCAGGCTGGCATTCAAGGGAGATTCACCATTAATAAAATAATTATAGGAAATCAAACCAGGAATATCGTATGGGACCACTGATTTGGATGTAGACAATACAATCCGTATTCCAGGCAGAAAATGAGCTTGATTCTTTGAATACTCAAAATAGAAGTGTTATGGATTATTCACTATACAACCTCTAAGCCTAAAAAATAATTGAGCATTTTTATGAGGAGTTTATAATTTAATCTTCTTGGAAAAAGAACTTTTAAAATAAAGTTCTCATGCATAATAATTAGGTAGTAATATGTGGTCTTCTCTCATCTCAATTTTCTGATGGGAGAAATTGGAATAATTCTAATGTGAACAGTCTGGAAGCCAGTTTTATAATTTATTTCTTTCTATATTCTTTGTTTCTTAAAAATTTAAAGATTTTATGTTTCGTTCTATAATCTCAACCTATAAAAAGATAAATTGCTATACCTATTTCCTTCACACAAGCAATTTTCAAAATTACTGTTCAATATATTTAATTACTTAAAATTACTTTGAAATTATTCTGGAAAAATAAAATGCATTATTGTAATAGAAAATCATACTTCAAAACTTGAGAGAGAAAATTGCTCTCAGAAGTATGTACAGTTTATATTTGATTTATTTGAGTACTAAATTGTTGACCTAAATTACATATCTCATAACAAAAAAAAATTGTGGTCTATTGTCCGAATGCTGTTCAGCTCTTGGACAGTTGTCATCAAGGCATGAGGTAACTTTTGCATTGTTGAAAAGGAACACATTTTAAGCATGAACATGATATAACCATTTCAGTTCAGCTTTATTAATACT
Source organism: Thryonomys swinderianus (assembly GCA_004025085.1). Lineage (NCBI taxonomy): Eukaryota > Metazoa > Chordata > Mammalia > Rodentia > Thryonomyidae > Thryonomys > Thryonomys swinderianus. The sequence continues at coordinate 30,332 of PVIC010016359.1, read as the reverse complement.
TTAAAAAACATCACATGACAAACAAGTTTTTAATTTTAACAAAATATATAAAACATCAAATTTTCATGTTCCACAGTCTATCAACAACTAATCCATTAATGCTAAGTCTTACATTTAAGATCTGTTTACTGATTTAATGGTTTTGTACAGTGTTGACCAAAGGTATAAGAATGGCAAAAAAGAAAAGATGCTTATTTGTGTAATTTGTCCATAAAATATCAAAGTTTTGTGGTCCAACCACAACCGTTAATTAATACTATGAGCTCTACCTTTGAGTATTTCCCAAAGAAGAATGATTTTCACCACCTGCAGCACACACCATCCTCGTACACATACAGTGCTCATACTTTATGTTTTTCTAAAGCAGCAAAGTCTGACTGTACTTCTAATTAATGTTATACTGTTAAAAGTTCCAACTTTGAAAAAACTCATAAATAAAACACTAACTCAATGAGGACTATTTAATTCATACAATATTGCTTTGCCAACCATCATACACACTGCTTATTAAGCAGGAATCTTGGGTAAATTCTATAAAGTGCCTGTATTATCTTTTAGTCACCTCTCACTAAGGAATCATAATTTCAGCTAGATATGGCAGAGAGCATTATTTTAGTCTGTCCCACCATCTTTGCTTTTTCTAGCATGGTCTGTTGATTCCTCAACTGTGAACCATGTTAATCTGCAGTAGAATGATCATGTTGGCTATTCTTTTTCCTTTCATCATAAAACAAATGTCTTTACTAGATCATGATGAGAATATAAGATTCATTGTTTCATGGATTTAATAGCTCAGATATATCTATCCTTTTTTCCAGTTTTATTTTTATTTATTTTTATTGAATTCTTCATTAGTGCATTTTATGTTTACATCATGATTGCACTCAATATTGAGAATCTGTACCAGTATATGACACAAGTTAATTCTCATTTTCCCCATTCCCTTCCCCACCCTACAACTCCCACCCACTATATACATATCCTTTCTTTCCTTCTTAACATCATATGTTTTCTTTCCCCTTGTAGATCTATCTATTCTTGCCACAGTCACCTTGGCCACTTTCTCCTCCAAAGCATACACTTTTGCTGCTTTCACTGGTACCAGGTAAATGAATATACAGAGAGGCAATTTCTGGGTGTAGTGGGACATACTTGCATTCCCAGAAGATGGGAGGCTGAATCAGGAGGATCTTTGCAATTTGAAGGCCAGTCTGGGCTGCCTAGTGAGTTCAAAGCAGCCTAACTACATAGTGAGATACTCTCTCAAAAAAAAATCTAAAGAGGTGATCATACCAACTATGACACTTGGGGCACTTAATAAATATTCCATTGCTATCTCATGCCTTTATTTTATATATTAGAACAATTATGAGCAGGTTAGGCCTTCCTAACAAAGGGTTGTGTGTTAGTCAGACCTCTAGTACTGTAACACAATACTGTGAGAGAAGTAACCTAAAGAAAGAAGAGTCTTTTGGCTCACAGGTTCTGAAGATTTGTTCCATAGTAATTTGGTGACACTGCTGTGACAAGCTAGCAGGTCATGGCAGGGAGCACACAGTGGAGTAAAGCTGCTTGCCTTATGGAAGCACAAAGTGATGGAAGAAGGAAGAAGGAAGAAGGGGTGCATCCTCAATAAAAAGAAGACCTCTAGAGGGCCCCATCACTTGTAGTTTTTACAAACCCCTTAGCATCAAGCCTGGAATTAAATCTTCAACACACAGGTCTTTGGGGGACATTTCAGATTTAAATATAGCAGGTGGCATCTCATGTCACTGACAGGTTGCTAAATTAAGCTCTCACATCCCTAACTCTGAAGAGATACTGCCAAATATCTATACCACTACTGCTTAGGTTTCAGTTTACAGAGACTGTAATCCACAAGTTTTAATGGTTTAGATTTACATTTGTGCAAAATTAAAATTTCAGTGTATACAACTGACTGACTGTGAAAATGACTGAGAAAAACTTAGGCTGAAATGGCAAATTAAGGCTGAAGTAATTATACTGTCCAAGCCCCATAGGAGAGTAACAAAGAAGGTAAATTCTCTTTCTTACTTCTCAGCATCAGCTGTACAAATACGTGTGTCTGAAGCATAACAATCATCACTTGATTTCCTGAGATGAAATATAGTTGATTTTAAGGCACATCCATGTACATGCAAGGTGGAGATGTCCACAGCAATATTTGTAGTGTCAGTTATGGCAACAACACAGCAGCTGAGCGATCTCTGCGGAAATGTTAGTTTCCCACCTTAGTGTCTGCACTTAATAGCAGTAAATCTCAGTCAAAATCAAATGGTAGGCACCTGGATTTCTGACGTAGAGGTTGGAAAAATTGTGCAAAAAGAAAAAAAGTTATTTCTTCCATTATGGACAAAATTGGAAAGAAACTAAATTTTTGTGTTTAACTGTTGAAAATATAAGCACCGGAAATAGTTGAAATCATCTTACATTCTTAAGGATATGGGATTGTGTGCTTATGCCTTACATCTTATGCATTGAGGTTATTATTTATAGAAGTTTTACAAACTGAATGCTACCACTACCAACTTTCAAATGTATGCAAACAAGTAATAAAAATTATCAAAGAGTATATATTCCTCTTTTATACTAGAAAGTGCATGCCACAGCTATTTTTTCAAGAAAAGCCACAAAATATTCCCTGCTGTGTCAGAAGGCATGGTGATAGGGATGCTTTTAACATACTTAGAGGAGTTTATAGTTAGAAAATTAAAACTTCTAAGGAAGTAATATATTTAGTTTTCTTCACTGAACGAAAATTATTACCACAATAGCTTCTATGTCACATCCTATTATACTATGTCACTAAATTCTATAGTCCTCAAGTTGTTGTCTAGTTAATTTAATTTTCACCATGTTTGTTGGGGATATACTTTTAAAACCCCAAAATATTATTACTTACATTATACCTGAAGTTAGATTTATTCGATACTGAAAGTTAAATAACCACCTTTAGCAATTATGCATAAAATGCTAACATTTGCTCAACTTACATTTGCTCTTAACAAGTATTCTACCTTGAATGTAACTGGAGCTGAAACACTGAAACAATCCTCCATATTTCTAGAGACACAGAGTATCATTTTTTATTTCTCTTACTCACTCTTAAGTAACTCTTAACTCTATCCTTTTGCAACTGGGTTCAGGAGTAAATACAAAATTACATGGTATTGGAATGGGAGGTTAGAGTACAGAGATTTGTAATTTAAATGAATGGATAAATAAAAAGGTAACTACAAAAAATTTAGGATCTAAAATCCCAGAAGGAGATAACTGTGGTCTCTAAATTTTACGCACCTTAAGAAAAAGGAACAAATAAATTTTGTAAAGTTTTTGTTTGTTTGTTTGTTTGTTTTTAGTGATTCAAATAAAGAGAAAAGATGTTTTAATTTCTGTGAGATGCCACTTCAATTTTATTTGTGAAATTCATAGGAAATGTACTGAAGAAAATTTAATAAAGAAAATATATTACTGTAATACTTAAGTATCACAGAATGTATTCCAATGATTTATATTATATTTTATTTTTCACATGGAAGCAATAATCAAAAAGTAGCATTCTGTGTCTGTCCTACACTACACTTTTAGATGAAGACTATTGCCACACAAATTGATAACATAACCCCCCCCCCAGTTTCCCATTTACAGATTCTATAATATAGTTCATAGAGAAATAGCAGCTTAACCAGAAACCATAAAAATTTTTGGCTTGCAAAAACAGTTCTGCTTTTAAAACCTTTACATCGAAAATCATCTTACTATCAGTATGTCCTGAAGGTTTCCTTTTCGCCGTACCCTTACCAGCATTTGTTTCTAGCTGATTTCGAGATAGCACTCATTCTTTTGCAGTAAGATGAAATCTTAGTGTTGTTTTTATCTGCTTCTCTCAAAGGACCAGCGACATTGCACATTTCTTCATATGCTTTTTGGCAGCTTTTACTTCTTCCTCTGAAAAGTGTCTGTTCATTTCACCTGCCCATTTTTTAATATACAGTGTGCCAATAATGATTTTTTAAAAAATCATCTTAAATGAAAGAGCAATGTCAGCATGATGGATGACCATTTTTCCCATTTACCATGCTTTTCTCCACAATAAAGAAAAAAAAGTGACAGCTATTCCATTGAAATTATTGAAAGAGTCAAGAAATAGAGTTGATACTGATACTAACCGCTAATGTTGAAAGTGATCATAATGTATGTATACATGTATCAATAAAATCAATTAACAAAACAAGGAAAAAGAGTGGGGATTTGACCCAGATGATCTAAACACAGACAACCACAGCCTCATACATAGGAAAATTAAGCACATAGCACCACTATCCGGGTGAAGATCAACACAAATGAAGAGGGACTCCACTTAGTGGAAAAGGAGTAAGAAAGATACCACATACTGGCAATCCCACTGATACTAGGAATGCCTGAAATAATCTGTGCTGGAGAACATTTAATCCTTTATAAATCCTGTCTTTAGACTAGCAGTTGAGAGTGGAGCAAATGTTTTCTATCATCTACTAGAAAGCATCTATACTGTGTGAAGTCTCCTCCACACAGTGCTTGTTGGTACAGTGCTGTCTTGACACAACACACACCTGTGGTTCTCTAGAGCATTTGAACAGTCATGTCCAGGAGCTTGACTAGGGAGCTATGCAAATTAGCCATGTGGCCTTCAGCAACTTTCCTCACATCCCTGAGAAGCAGGCACATATCTGTTCCCAGACAACTTGGTGGGCTGTGGGCCCCCATAGGTAGGTGAGTAGCTCTATCCTCATACCTGCAGCCAAGGCAGCACACAGACAGCCCACACAAGGAAGCTGATTCTCAAAGGTACAATGAAAGCCCCCGAGCACCATTTAGATATCAGTGGGTTCCCCGACCCCACCTCTGTGTATATTGTGCTTTGGCTTTTTAGATCTACTAGAGTGGCTGCTCCTACCCTACCTGGCACTTGGAGCTGCCAAGGGTGACCCACTTCTGCTACCGTGCAGGCTTCACTTTCTCTGCATGGACCTATGAGAGCATCCTTAACCCATACATGATTCATGGCAACTGACAGTTAACCATGACCTTAGCTACATTCATACACCTGGAGGAGCTGGCAAATCTGCTCAACCAAAGGAAGATGCATTCCAGCTGGGAGACAAATGCCACAAGCTTCTGTAAGCTGGACTGCTGAAAGATTTTCAGCATCACTGATGTTCACCATAGCTGAAGAAATGGCACAGATGATCTATTATGGTTCTATCTAAAATCGAAGCCAAAATAGCTACCCAAAAGACAGTAAGGGACACACCTTCAAGAGAAAGGTTTCACCATGGAGAAAATTGGTGTAAGAAACTGATATGTCAGCTGCACAAATATGAACAAATAAACACAAGCATGAAGAAGCAAGATAATATTATGTGTCCAAAAGATCACAGTTACTCTTTAGTGACATATCACAAAGAAAAGAATCAATAATTTTCTGAAAAAATTAAAAAAATAGACTTTAAAGAAACTAAATTGTATGCATGATACATAGAAACAGTTCTGTAAAATCAGAAAAGTTATAAGTGATCTGAATAAGAAATATAGCAAGAGAGGCTGGGGGCTTAGCTCAAGTGGTACCGCGCCAACCTTGGATGCACAAGGGACAGAGTTTGATCCCCAGTACCACAAAAAAAAAAAAAAAAAGAAAGAAATTTAGCGAGATAAATAATTGTAAAAAATACGCATTTTAGAACTGAAGAATTAAATAGATGAAATAAAAATACAATTCAAAGATTCATTAACAAGAACATACACTTAAAGATCAAGTCCAGCACAGTAACAGTACACTTCACAACTCTACTTACAGCAAATTCAGGCAATAGAATCAACAGCAACAACAAAACTGGAGTTAAATCACAGAACATCAAATGGACCTAAAAGAGACTTAAAAAACATTTCACTCATTAGCTACAGGATTCATGGAACATCTGCTGAAGAAAGCTGCAGGCTGTGAGTAGCTCGAGCCCAAGAGAGTGGCCTTGTGGGCTGTAGTCAGCAACGCTGTGGGACAAGGCTGCTGGTCCTATGGAGCTCCCACCACAATACTACAGGCCCTATGATCTGGGCACAGCTGTCCGATTTAATGCTTTGTCCTACTGAACCTTGGTCTTCCTTTGTTCTACTTCTGTTCTACTCTAGTAGTCCTCACATTTGGAAGGAGAATATATGTACTGTGCATTGTATGTGTTTTGATTTACATAGCGGCTCACCACTAAGGATTAACCATGAGTTTCAGAGGTGACTTAGAAATGGATTTTTGAGTAATACTGGAACTGTTAACACTTTGATAATTCTTGGTGATAGATTAAATGCATTTTTGCAACATGAGCTGGTATGAGGCTTTTGGGAACCAGAAGTGGAGTGGTACGGTTTAACTCTAAAATCTCCTCCAGATTCTCACTGTTCAGAGGAGGGATTCTCAAAGGTAACTGTATCACAGGCCCACTGTATTCATCAGTGGTTAAGTGCATTTATTAGCTCATAGCTGAACATACTGTTAAGTGTAAAGAATGTAGGTCCCTGGGGGTAACATATTGCAGTATGTCTTATATTCTGACTTACTTCCTAATGGCCATGGACTAGATACCGTTCTTCCATTAGATCCTTTTGTGGTGATGTTCCTGCCTTGGCATGACCTCATGACAGACTGAACCCTCTGGAACTGTAAGTCCAAGTAAACCTCAGATTTTGCACCAGAGATGAAGAGTCGTGAATATAGAAAGTTCCTTTGGCAAAACTAAATATGTAGAAAAGAGAAACTAGACCCTTATCTATCAGCATGCAAAATCCAACCCTAAATGAGTCTTAGATTTAAATCTAAGAACTGATTATCAAACTACCAGAAGAAAGCAGAAGAAACACTTCAGAGGTAATGATTTTTGGGGGGTAAGGCCTCTCAAAAAACAGGCAGCAAAAGCAAAAATAGCTAAATATGATTATAATAAACTAAGAAGCTTATGCACAAAAAATAATACAGTGAAGAGAAAAACCTGTGGAATAGAAGAAAATATGTGCAAACTATGCAATTAACAAGATTTTAAAATCCAAAGTGTATTTGGGATTCAAAACCTCAGCAGTAGAAGGGAAAAATAATCCATCCTCAAAATAGAGAAACTTTTTCAATATTTACAAAAAGAAGATATTTAAATGAAAAATAAGTATCTTAGAAAAACTCAAGACCACTAATCATCAATGAAATACAAATCAAAATCATTATGAGAATATCTTTTTCACAGAATGGCTGTAAACAAAAGACAAACAATTACAAATGCTGAGGAGGATGTAGAAATATGGAACATTGTACAACATTAGTGTTAATATAAATTAGTAAAAACATAAGGAAAATAATGTGGAAATCTCTAAAGCAGCAATCTAGCTTGCTGAGAGGTTCCCTAAACTAAGTACATATCAAGACACTATACACTAATGAAAATGTCTATGAAAATAATAAATGGAAATATTTTAAGCTTAAAAATATTTGAGTATTCTCAGATTGAAAAACGTAGTATGTACATTTTTATGATGAATAAATTATTCTTTATAATGACATTCATTGAAAAGGATACAATTATGCTTCATTTTAGCTCATGTAATAAAAAATAACTGTATTTGATATCCTGACATGTACTTAGTTCAGTTCCAAGTTTTATTTAAAATGTTTCTTCCCAGCTGTTGTCATTCTGCCAAATTGGATGCTGTTTACTCTTATAAATATTTACATATTGATAATGGATAGAGAAAACATTGCAAAGGGAAATAGTCCACAATTCATATAGCCCTTTAAAAGTTAAGAAATGGAGGTATAGCCAACATTAGAAGTCATCGAATGCCATCCCTCATGAGTACTTAAGTGGGCACTTTAAAGTGACATTAGCCCTTCTCTATGGTTTAAATTCCATAGGATGATTACAGGAAAGGGAGCCTCTCAGCAAGCCAGATTGCTGCTTTTATCCCAGTTAGAGAGCTGCTTTCATCCCAGTCATTTCATAATAATCTTCTCTAATGAATTCACAATAACGATTCATAAGAGATGTAGAGCAGCTGTCTTTCAACCTTAAAAGCTCCACGTTTTAAAAAGTGGAACATACTAGAAATGATAGAAAAAAATGTTTCCATTTAACATCCGAAATCTCACTGTATTGTTAGGATTGATAAAAAATAACTATTTTCTTGCTAATTCCCAACTTTAAGATTTCAACTAGCACATATTTATAAGGAGGAGAAAAGCCCCATCTGTCATTTTAATTTATTTAACATTAACTCCTTTAATGTTAAATTATAGTTGACACTTGATCATGAAATATTCTCTTGTCTCTTTATCTCACACAATCATGACATTTTACTTTTGGTTGTATAGAGCTAATTTTAATTCCACACTAACAACTACAGAAAGTAGTTGCTGTTGCCTTTAAGTCCTAAAAAGTGCCTGAATTTTTATAGTTCCTACTTGTCCAATTGCTGAAAAAGTATTTGTTTTTTGTTTTTTGTTTTTGAGACAAGGTCTCGTTTTGCAGTTCAGGCTGGCCCTAAACTCACTATGTAATCCAGGCAAGCCTCGAACTCAGCAATCCTCCTGTCTCTGCCTCCTGAGTGCTGGGATTACAGACATGAGCCACCATGCCCGGCACAGTATTTCTTATTTTTGAAGCTTCAAAATGGTAAGTTATAGAAATAATATTCTTCTTGGTCATTTTTCGTCTAACAGCACACAATACAATACATAATCAATAGAGGCAAAAGCTGAGTTTCTAATTGGGTCAGCTTTCTCTTTTACCACTATTGCTTCAAGACAGGTCTGGCCAATTTTTCTCCAAACATTCAAAAGTAATATGATATTGATAAATATACTGTTTCTTAATACATTAATGTCACAATGTTTTTGCCTTAAACATTCCTAATTACTGCATGATTATAAAGACAAAATTCTAAAATTGTACATAAAAATGTAAATGCAGTGTTTGTCATTTTCTTTACTTTGTACAGAATTTCACTTTTTGCTCTAAATCAAAGATACATAACACAATAGATAATAAAATATGTAACTCATCTTGTCATCTACATATTTAATTTAGCCCAAGGAATAATAATTTAAAGAATTTGAAATATTGTTCAGAACACATGAAACAAAGTTGGAAACAAGTAGCCTAGGAAAGAAGCAGAGATATAAAGAAAAAGAGAAAGAAGGAAGAAGGGGAGGAAAAAAGAGGGGAGAAGTGAAGGAGAAGGAGGAGGAAGGGAGGATGAGAAGGAGGAAAAAAGTGTTCAAAATTCACTAGGAAATTTTAAAATAAGCATCTGAAAAACAACTTCATCAAAAAATGAGTCACAAAGTGATTCATACTGTCCATGTTTCACCATATTACATCTCCCCTCCCTATGCCTCTACCTACAGAATCCAGAATTTGGGGCAATAAATAAAAATTTCAGCATATACCATCTTTACATTTTTTGCTGTATTATATTCTAAGTAAATGTGAACTACTGCAACATAAAAGAATGTGTTGTCCTACTGATAAATTATGTTTTTTAAACTTAATATAATTGAAAGAATGGTTGTAGTCACTGAATCTGCCAAATGTAAAACTAATTAGGTCCAGAAAAATTGTCATAAGAATTAAGTTTGCCCAGCACTTGGGAGGCAGAGGCAGGAGGACTGCTGAGTTTGAAGCTTGCCTGGGCTACATAGTGAGCTCAGAGCCAGCCTGAACTACAAAGTGAGACCCTGTTTCAAAAAAAAAATGAATTAAGTTTGCCAAATATGAATTCAGATGTGAAGGAGAAAATTAAATCATACATATAACACCCTAGAGAAGGTAAATTATTGAATAATTAAGGAGATTCTATTTTGTCCTTTCAGTAAAGAAATTCTTTGTACAGTATGTTCATACCTATTTTCACATTTACATTTAAATTTATATTACCATTGAAAGTTTAAAGTAATACTTTAGTATAGAACGTGATAAGCTTTAAGTTATCATGCTACTTTCTTGCAAGCTAGTTTTTTCCCAACATTACAATTGCAAAAACTCAGAGGTTCTACTGAAGATAAAAACAGAATTTTAAGTTGTCTGTCCTTTTGCTTCCAAAATGCAAGCTTTTTAACATTGATGATATTCTCTGTTCCAAACAAACCAAGATACAAAATGATATTATTCAAATTAGAAATGTTAAGTGTAGCAAATTTCTAGAACAACCAAGGAAATTAGTAGTGAACACAGAATATCAGAACTGAAGGACTACTGAAAGTTATCTAATCCATTTATTTCAAATTTGCAACTCATGAATTGAGAGTATGGTCTAAAATAGACAAACTCTGTGAAGAAGGGTGCAGCAACATTCCTTTACTGTCAAGCTCGTCCCTCAGTAGTACCTTCTGGGGTTTTCTCCAACCTGAAGGTGCAATTCAAGTCTCCACTTTTTCTCCACTTCCATCTCTTTACTTACTCACGTTGTTCAGGTCTGAGGAATAGAGCATCTGCTGCCAATTAGGCTCCTCAGCACTCTGCCCTGGAGTCCTGCTGATCCACTCACTCTGTTTAGTAGATCAGCAGGGGTGGACGGTTCCTTGGGATGGGATTTTAACCTCTGCCCTGCCAGGGCCCATGCAGGAGCCATTCATTTCTGTGAAGTGTTCTGGGAAGCTGCGCACATATGCACATCAAGGCTCTGATGCCATGGTAACCAGTGGTTGAAGTCATTAAGTACACACAGTAGTAGTTGAAACTTCTGCATATTTTCATGCCTGCCAACCGAGAGATGCAAATACTGTTTTCCAAACACCACTTAGTGATATTAAGAGTTATCAGTATGTAATATTTCAGCAGGATTCCTATTTCAAATGGACTTCCTAGTTCACATTTTTTAAACCTAGTTTGCATTTTTATAAATGTTTCAGAAATAATTCTGTTATGTACTCTGAATTTTGTTACAAGTATTCTTCAAAACATTTAAACATTCTTATAGTATTTAAATTGTCACATCATATGATAAACGTACTTCAAATATTTCAAGAATCTTCATGTGTCACATACTGAGCATTATAAACATTTTAAAATATTTTAAAATAGTTTCAATTATTTTTCTTTATTTTTTAATTAATTGATTTTATTTGGTACACTTTATATACACATCATGATCACAATTGACATTGAAAATTTGTACTAGTATGTGACATGACTTAATTCTCATTTTTTCCCATTTGTCTGCCCAACCTACAATCCCCTGGCCCATAATACATAAGCTTTGTTTCCTTTTTTAAAAAATGTTTATCATTGGGCCAGAGGGTTAGCTCAGTGGTTCTGGTGCCTGCCTCGCAAGTGCAAGGTCCTGAGTTCGATCCCCGGTAACCACATATAATGCTGGGCGTGGAGACTCACGCCCACCAACAATCAACACCGCATACCACAATGCCGCACGTGGTGGCTCACGCCTGTAATCCCAGCACTCGGGAGGCAGAGACAGGAGGATTGCTGAGTTCGCGGCGGCTTGCCTGGGCACCATAGTGAGCTCAGGGCCAGCCTGAACTACAAAGCGAGACCCTGTCTCAAAAGCAAAAAAAAAAAAAAAAAAAAAGTTTATCATTATTGGTACGTTGTATATAACATGATCACACTCGATATTGAGAATTTGTTCCAGTATATGACACAATTTAATTCTGTTTTTCCATTCCCCTACCCTCTCCACAACTTCCCACCCCCTAAATACATAAATTTTCTTTCAATTTTTTTATTACCATCACATTTTTTCTTTACCCCTCATTACTCACACCTCCACCACATTTCTCTTTGAATATTTTCTATTTCACAATAACCATTATACATTCTAAAACTCATTAACATCTTCAGCTTTTTGGAAACAACCCAAATGTTTCTTTTTTTTTATTGCATTTTTCCCACATGGTATATCCCACCCCCCTTTACCATTTGAATGTTTTCTGCTTCATAGTGTATAGCACACACAACATCTGAATATATGCTTTCTCAAACTGACATAAAGGGGATAAAACATTGCATAAATGCTATCCACTTATAGCAAAATTATAATTATGAATGACATTTACAATGCACTAACTTTTTAAGTTATCTTTTATATAGACTACTGTGTTTGACCTGGTGAAGCACAAGTGTGGTCTGGATTATCACATAGGATATTCTTACTATGCTCATATGACAAAGAGTCAACATCTGTCCTTCATATGTGTGTCAATATATACATATGTGCATATATATATAAATTCCTTACTATCCAAAGTGTTACTTGAATTCACTATATTTACACATATAAAATTATTTAATAGATTATCTTAATAAGAAACCATAAGTTTAGAGGAAGTTGGGGATTTTTAGTCCTTATAACTTTCACATATTTTCTGTTCATAGCTTTTGTTTTGAGATGAAGGAGCACGTAGGTGGTTCTCCCTGCACCATTTGAAACTCCAACTGAAGAGTCTTCTGTAAGTTCACTTAACTTCTTTTGAAATGAATCAAGTAATAAATATACGCATGAATGTAACAGATGATGTAGATTTTTAGATTAAATGGATGGATCCTTGACTGGAGGAGAGCAAAGGATCGACTTTCATGCTGAAAAATATGTTTATTAGAATAAAAACTAACTGTGAATAACACATTTGTCATTTGCCAAAAGGCAAAAGCTTGCTAATTCTGCATCAGCTTTGTTAAATATTTACATTATCTCAATGGGAAATATAAATAGAATTACTAAAAATTCCACTGAGAAGCTATCTCTGTTTTGTTCTGTGAAAAGACATATCCTACAGTCTTAAAATGATATCTTAATGACTTGATGTAGCTTGGAAAAGCTTAAATTTAATTCCAACATTATTTATTTAATTCCAATATTATTATTCCAATACTCACAGTTGAGATAAGCTTATCTCAATGTTCATGATAAAACCATGTTCTTTTTTTTTTTTTTAAGAAAAGATTGGTGCTGCATGGAACATATCTATTGCGCACCCTATGCAGATTTCAGCTACTTTGTTAATTGCAAAAAATTGTGGAAATGATTTTTGACATTTTAAATATCTATCCCTTTGAATAAGAGACTCCTCTTTGAAACAATTTCACCCTAGACCAATGCCAAAGAATTTAAAAATGTACTGACACTCACCACATGCTGTTTCTGATATTTGAGAGAGTCTATCTAAGAGATATGTAAAATTTCCATTTCCCTGAGCTTAAGCTAGATTCCTGCATTATTACATCTGGTCTTTATTATCTTGCCTACCCCACAGTTAGAGTTTCACATTTAAGGTGGAAAGCTAGATCTTTGGCTTTTATTTCATTCTCTTTCACTACAAGCATCAATTTTAAATGTTCATATCTCTTGCAATCCTGCTGTCAAAAATATTTGGATATTAAATTATGCTATATTTCTTGTAGAACTAGCCACATGATTGATTTTCTTGAAATTTAATACTTGGAAAAATTCTTTCTCTGAAAATGAAATTATACGTTTTTGCTGTATAAGACATATAACATTTTCATGTATATAATCAAATGTATTTGTTTTAATTTGGCTTCCAGAAATTTGAGAAGTAAATTCAATATCCATGATGTGACTAACCATTCTGGGCTACTAGTTCAATTATCGTTTTCTTGTTTTTTTTTCTGTTTATAAACAGTGCTTCCTACTAGGCCTACTACCTCTTTGAGTACATAATGAAAGCGAAGGTACCAATTCTCAGGTTAATGAGCTCATACAGGCAAAATGAATATCAACTTTCAGAGGCTTCAGTAATGTTAACTATGAGCACTAGATTAAGAGGTTCTTTTTTAAAAAGATTTTTACTCACTTTTTAAAAAAATTTACAAAGTTGATACTTAGCCTTTCCAAATTATTCAAAATTTCTTTAGATCAAAGGAAGTATGAAGTAAACATTGAAATAATTTTACCATTGCTAAAATAAGTAGGTATGATAATATGGAAGTAGTAATAACAATAGTGAAATGAGTAATATGAAAAATTTATTAAGTTCTCACTAATAGAAAACAAAATTAATAAATTTAAGTTGCATTTCTACTATTTTATATTCTGTTAACAGGCAATAATATAGAAAAAATAAACTAAGATTTTATACAGTACATACCCAATATTAATGTTGTGATTTTTTTTTTTTTTTTTGATGCAGGGTCTCGCTTTGTAGTTCAGGCTGGCCTTGAGCTCACTATGTAGCTCAGGCAAGCCTTGAACTCAGAAATCCTCCTGCCTCTGCCTCCCGAATGCTGGGATTACAGGCTTGAGCTACCAGGCCCGCATCTGTGGTATGAGGTACTGATTGCAAGTGGGTATGGACCATGCCCAGTATTGTTGTATATGGTTACTGGGGACTGAACTAGGACCTTGTGTTTGTGAGGCAGGCACTGGAACCACTGAGCCAAATCTCCGGCCCCATTAGTGTTGTGATTTTTTTCTCACCCTATTTACCTCAAACTTTATTTCAAGCTGCAGAGCTCTAGTTATGCCACAAAATAGTTCTTGGGTCCTTTGACAGTGCAACAGGACATGGATAAAATCCTAAATTCTATTCTGAGACCCTCTCCAAATTCTACAATTAGAAAAATAATGCTTTCTTATGAACAGAATCATGTATGTTTCATACAGTGTTTTGTTATTCCATCCCTTTCGATAAAAACTTTAAAGTTCCAACCACTAATTACTGCTTTTTGTTTTTCAGTGGAAAGTGTTGTGTTACATTTTTTAAGGCTACATTTCTGATTCAAATATTTCCTGTGGTGTCCAAATCACATTCTTAGTAAATATTTGAAAAAAAAAAAACTATACACAATTTGCAGTTTGCAAATTAAGAAAAGATAAAAAAAAACATCATTTCCATAAGACAGGCAAAACAAAATGCCCCATTCTCATAGCATTTCAAAGGCAGTAGGTGAGTGTATAGCTAGAGAGCATAAAACAGTCTCTCTGGGACATTATCCAAGTATTAGATTGCTCCCTCATTTACCTCTATGTATCCAGCACAAATATAATTAAAGCAAATACTCCTTGTAAGTCCTTTTTACTTAATCCTAGTTATGCCCTCATCATATTTAGAGTAAGTACCCTTATTCATAAATAAATCTTAAACATAGTGAAGAAAATCCAAAGTAGAGATTGATCAATGGAGATGCTCTTGGATCTTAACAATCTATTACCTCATTAAGGCCTCGGAAACAAAATGCCACAAATTTAGATATTTAAAAAAACACTCCTTTGATTTGTTTAGTGCTGAGCAAATGAACCTTAGCCAGGTAGTTAGCCAGGGTGCAGAGCTCTGTGGCAGAGCCCTGTTATACCTTGTATCTAGACATTTTTCCAAAGGCCTCATATGATCAGAGGCAGGTTTGTGTGGATGTGGCGGGATGAAGGTGTGTGGTGCTGAAATTGAGGGTGTGATGCTGGAATTGAGTGTGTGATTATTAAATTGGTCTGCTGATTGGTTTAGCCTAGTTCTGGGTGTGGAAAATGGGAAGACCTACCCTGGGTGGCTGAGGCATGAGCCCAAAAGCTTGCAGTTTGGAAAAAACAAAAGGGAGAGATAAGGCCATTGTTCCACTTGCTGCTTACTAATTATTGCTTCCCACCTGCTACACAGTGAACTGTTTCTCCTCTGTGATGCCCTCCACCATAACACCCCACCTCAGAGCCAGCTGACTGTGGACTGAAAATTCTACAAAGTATGAAATGAAATAAAACCTTCTCAGACATAAGAAAAAGTAACGACCACACACCAAGACTTGGGTTTATAAATAAAAACCACAAGAGATTTGACTTTCTCCAAGTTCTTACAGATGGAAGTTTGATACCTATATGACAATGTTAGGTCCATGAAGAGATTCTGAGGAAGAATCCATTCCTTGTCTCTCTTTCACCCTTTGTTGGCTAATGGTAATCCTTGGTATTCCCTGACTTGGGGTTTCATAACTCCAGGCTCTGTTTCCTTCCCAAGACTTTTCTTCTGTTTCCTTTTGTGTCTCAACAAAATCTGTACATTTTAAATGATGACAATAGATATGAATTTAGCCAGGCATGGTGGCTCACGCCTGTAATCCCAGCACTCAGGAGGCAGAGATAGGAGGACTGCTGAGTTCGACGCTTGCCTGGACTACATAGTGAGCTCAGAGCCAGCCTGAACTACAAAGCGAGACCCTATCTCAAAAAAAAAAAAAAAAAGAGTCAATAGATACGAATTTAGGGCTCATTTGAATCTAGAGTGATCTGATTTGGAGGTCCTTTCCTTATACGTGCAGACACCTTTATTTTAAATAATGACACATTCTTAGTCTCGAGGAAAATAGGAATTTTAAGAAGACATTGTTAACTCCATATAGCCACCTTAGAAACCACCTGTATAGTCAGTTTTTAACACCTGTTCTTTTCCTTTGGGTGCTATTGCTACCTGTAGCATTCACTACTATAATAGTTAACTTTTAAAATAGTTTTTGGACTTTTATTTTAAATTTTCTTTAAAATTTTAATTTCAGAGAAAGATGGCATTCATTCTTGTTCTTTTTACCAAAACAGTAAATACATACTTATTATTAAAAAATTCAGAAATTGTGGAAAGCTGTAAAGAAGACACAGTGTAGTGATAATCTTATAGTTCAGAACTAAAAAATTGTCAATGCATTTGTGTAATAATTTTACTGATTTATGTAAGGATATATATATACACATATAAATATGTATATACACATATTTGCATGCATGTGTAGTTGTTTCTTAGATGTTTGAAATGATTCTGGGCATATGTCTCACATAGTAATTTACATAATCCTAAATATTCCATTTTATAAGTACAACATACAATTTTCTTACATAAGAATTAGATATTGTAAGCTTCAGGAGGCCATAAACAATCCTGTAGAAATCCCACTTAAGGGAGCTGATGTCTGAGTGAAGAAAATCCCCGAAAAAACGTTTCTTTAAAGCCCACAAAGTACAGATGTTGAGAATTTTATAGGAATTCAGTGAAAGAGTCTCCCCATGCATACAAAATATGCACCAGGGGAATCACAAATGAGATAGCTTTCTAAACAGAAAACAAAGTAACCCAGAAGACAGATAGGTTGAGCACCCAGTGCACAAAGAAGTTCTGTCTTAGTTACTTTCCTCTTTACTGGGTCACGATACCCATCATCAACAAAGGAGGAAAAGTATTTTGGCTCACAATTTGCAGAGGTAATTGGCTGACTCCAAGGCTGAATGGCTTGTAGAAGTGCCCAGTGGCAAAGAGCTGTTTAGCTCTAACCAGACTCCCTTTCTTGACATCACATTAAGCTATAAACTCATCGGTGGACAAAGCTACCAATGAGTAGCAGTCACTCATAATTTTATCAGCTCCCAAAACAACCCCTACCTATAAGCATGTCAGACTTTGGAGGACATTGAAATACAAAACTGAAAAGTCTCTTTTACAAGATCTTAATACATTAATGTTGCTGATTTTCCTGAATTCTTACCCAGTCCTGTAGCAATAACAATCTAGTAAGTAGACCAGAGTAGAATGTCCTTTTCAGCATTCTGAATGGAGGAGGAGTGGAAGAGTAGGTTGAATTGGTGAGAAAAGTAAAAGTTTGGCTCATATATGAGTACATTTTTAGTTGCATCTAAATATTTTAGGGTTGTCCAAAAGCACTGAGATCTGCAGAAGATTGGCAAGCGAATCGAGAAGAAGATATACAAGCTATTAAAAGCTTTAGAGAAAGACATTGTTCCTGACTACATCCATCCAGTTTCATTTTGTTCAGTGAGTAAACTGTGTTCTTGATCCCCTCACACTTTTGGAGAAACTCTAAAATCAGCATATCATATACTTTAAGTTCTAGGATTATTTTGAAAATTTGCCTTCATTTTTAAGATCTTATTGGAATAGTTGTGGGTTGTAAATATCTACATAGATGGCATACGAATTCACAGGCAACATTGTTTTACATTTTTCCCACTAAGAGACATTCTTACAAATTCTAATTTTTTGATTTTGAATTTTTAGGTAGACCTCAATGTATAACATGCTTCCTTCAGAAACTCTCCTTGTATCGCTTCTCGGCCTTTTGGCTAAGATCAAGTACAGAAACTCTCCTTGTGCACTATCTGCTCAATCTTTTTTGGTTAACTCTTCCTGCTTAATGATCTATCATCACACTTGACATTTAGCTTGAGCCCAGATCAGTAGGTAGAATGAATATTACCTTCAATATAACTTGGAAAATAAACAATTTTTACATAGTTTCATTTACACAAATGAAGCGTGGTACACATTATTCCCAAAGCAGTAAAGATAAAACCTCTGTGTATCTCTGTGTTCTTAGAGGGTATTAAGGATGCCAAAGCTATTTTGAGGGCATAACACACCAAATTTCTTTAAATGAAACTCAGGAAATGTAAAGGTTCTCTTGTGTCTCCTATGACACCATGCTTTAGGCACAAAAGCTGGTAAACTTCTTGAAAAAAAAAAAAGAATTTTTCTTGACAAGGAATGTTGAAGTGTTGAATGTGATAATACGGTGCTATATTTTATTTTGAAATTATATTTCATAAAATGTGTGTTTAGTTGTTAGTTTCACCCACCTGGAAAATGTCCATTTTTCCTATCATAAGTAGTACATTCTAATAGGTAAATGAAGGTTTACAAAGCATGCAAAATAGGAAGTAATTATTCACACTGCAAATGATTCACTACATGGTTCCTTTAAGACTGCACTAGACAGGGAGTTTAAGTAATTGTGCACACCTCATTAACTACTTCATAGAGAGACTAGGGTGAAAGCCTAAATGCTAAGAAATTCTATGGGAGGACAACCAAAAATTAAGAATAAAATATGTAGGGAGTTAAAAGAGAATTAAAAGACTAAGTATGAAATATAGTATTCTTTATTTAGAAAAAATAGCAAACAGAAAGTTAGTTGTCCTATGTCATGCAGATAATTACCTACCCAGGGAAGGCAGAAATGCAGCTTTCTAGACCAACTATCTAAAAGTCCGTCTATCACACAAAAACCATCTGAATATGGCTTAGTTTATTAAAACGAAAATATAGCCCTGGCATTTTAATTCAATGTATTGAAAGCTCTGAGCCCATCAGAGTTGTGCTGCTTTAGACTAAAATGGAATAGTTTGTGACATCATCAGTCATAATGGACCATCCTGGTGTTCTGAAAAAGGATTTTCAGTCACATAGTGAGCCTTTTTGGAGGCCCTAGTCAAGGCTAGGTATTTTGAAGAGTCTCTGAATATATATTTGTTATACTGTAATATTAAATTTCAAAATCTAATTGCTTTATATAAAGTATATATGATACTTTTTCTTATATGTTAATTAAAACTCTGTCTTCTAAGTTTAAGGTCCAATTGAGTTGAAATTACACACAAATTAGTTGTGGGAGATAATTAAGATCTCAGGTGTTACATACTCATGTACTTGGACCCAATTATAATTTTTGTTCACTGTATATGTCTGATGTATATATATGTTCGTATATTTCAGTTCTTATTTTTAAGCTCAGTAAATGAAGAAGCAGGTGAGAATTCAGGAAGCTAAGTATACTACTGTCCCATTGAAATATTTGACAAAATATCTGACACCTGCAGTTTAAAGGAGGAGACATTTATTTTGGCTCACAGATTCAGTGGGTTCAGTCCACAGTTAGGGCTACAAGGCAGAAGTGCCATGATGGATGGGCACAGCAGAGAAAGGCTGTGAACCCTGGCAGGCAGGAATGACAGAGAAAAAAGAAGAGCTATAGACAAGAATACACCCTTCCAGCTCATAAACCTGATGATTGACCTCTTTGGACTAGGCCCCACCACATAACAGCATATTAAACTATGAACTCATCAATGAATGAATTAATTCATTCACAGTTTCATGGTGAACCAATCTCTTTCTGAAAGACTCAGCTCTGAATCCATAGGAGTTTGGGGTGGGGGAATTTTAGAGCTAAATCATGACACTGAGAAACTATATGTCTACAAAGGCACAACCCACAGGACCCTGACACTAGAGTGGATCATCGCACTTCTATCACTAAAATCTCCACAGTGGTCACAAAGCTTTGGAATTACAGTTCAAAAAATATGAAAGACAGCTTTTCTAGTAATATTTTCAGTTCTTGTAATACTTGACTAATGTTTTACATATACTCATAAATATTCCACAGTTTAAAATAAGTGAGCATGCATAATGATAAGAAACAGACAGAATCAAGACAACAAAATTCCTTATTTTTAAGAATATTTCTCTTCAATTAACTTTTAATAAGGTATTAAGGCCATTCACATTTAGTCCTGATAAGACTCTTGGAACTAGTTACCATTATGAAATCATATATATTTCCTGCTGAAGACCAGTGGAATTTCAGCCAAGGAAACAATACAATTCAGAATAGATTTGGAATGTACTTAATCCACCTCCTGAGTAACACTAGCCTTTCAGAGAAAGAAAAAAATACAGTGCTGTAGAATCATAATACAAGGACTGAGTGGTAAAGAGGCTTCACGAAAGATGAATAGCAAGGGCCACCTAGTCCTTGCACAACAATCAAAAGGGATACTGTGGCACAGAGCAAGCTCCTGCAGGTTAATGAAAGGGGCAGAAAAAGGCTGAAGTGAAAGGGGAGCAGAACAGACAAAAACTGCTGTATGATAAATGCAGAGAAACAGTAAGAGAGCAGCAAGTGTCTGTTGGAGGCCACGAAAAGATGTTCACTAGATACTTGATCACAGTCTGTAACTTCCACTTAAAAATATAAGTGAACTAAAGCACTTCTTCACAATCTTTAAAGTAGCAGGGAAATAATCAGTGCTCTACAGTAAAATAAAAAAGATTATTTGAACTTATATTTGGGGGGACAAAAAGAATTTTTAAAGATTTTCAACACCTAGACAATAGAAGCAACTCTCAAGGGCTATCCCTGAATTGCTCCTGACATAGCTTTCCTATGAAAAATAAAACAAGACTCTAGACAGACCCAAGGACTAAGTTACTATCATGGTCACAGTGATGGGTAATGATGCATTTTTTTTTCTAATTAAAAAGTCTGTAATTTAGGCCGGAGGATTAGCTTAGTGGTTCCGGTGCCTACCTCGCAAGCGCAAGGTCCTGAGTTTGATTCCCAGAAACCAAATACAATGCTGGGCATGGAGACTCACGCCCACCAGCAATCAATACCACATACCACAGTGCCGGGCGTGGTGACTCATGCCTGTAATCCCAGCACTCGAGAGGCAGAGACAGGAGGATTGCTGAGTTCGAAGCTTGCCTGGGCTACATAGTGAGCTCAGAGCCAGCTCGAACTACAAAGCAAGACCCTGTCTCAAAAAAAAAAAAAAAAAGTCTGTAATTAAAAAAAAAAAAAAAGATTTCTAAATATTTTGCTTGCTCAGTCAGACATAGTAACCTCTCCAGTTCCTTTCAAAGATTTCTTTACAATGCAATTGTAATGCAATGTTACAATGCAATTTCCGTTTTAAATGAATGCAAGTATAAGATTTACCCATGCATTGGATATTACACAGTATTTTAGAGATTTTAGCAAATGGATTGTGCTTAGGGAAAGCTGACTGTACAGACTAAGCTTATACAGTATTTGGCTTATCATAGCTATATTGAATACATTATAATCTTCCATAGCCATTTATAATATGACTGTACTTCACATATAATTCTACCAACTCATTATCTGCTACATTTAAAAATATTTAATCACCCTGTACTTTAAACAAAAAACCCACAGCAAGCCATAGCAAAATAATTGCCCAGTATTACTTACTTGCCAGCACATTTACTGGTAATTTCACTCAAAATTTTTAACAACATTTTTAAAATTAGAAATGCATGAATTGAAAGTGCTTTTCACTTGCTTTGCTAGCCTGAAACCAAATGCATGCATATGAAGTTTGGGTATATTAAAACTTCCTATCCAGCTGGGGGTGGTGGCTCACGCCTGTAATCCCAGCACTCGGGAGGCAGAGACAGGAGGATTGCTGAGTTCGAGGCTTGCCTGGGCTACATAGTGAACTCAGAGCCAGCCTGAACTACAAAGTGAGACCTTGTCTCAAAAAAAAAAAAAAAAAAACTTCCTATCCATTCTTACTGCATTTAGGCATTGAGGAACATATATGTAAGGTGCTACTTTAAAAAAAAATCATTTTAAAAAGTTCTCTTAAACTAAACAAAACCACAACCACTTCCCCTCTGTTTTACACTATAAGACACTTACTCAATTTCATAGAAATTATGTGGTAGCAGTGCAAACTGCCCAAGAGTCACTCAGCACTGAAATGGGAAGCTCTTTTTGCTTACATTACATAGTATGTGAACAAACTATGCAGCGAATGTTTAAAACAAAGGACAATGTTAGAGTAAACGACATGTCATTAAATACCCTCAAAACACTCCACCTTGCTTCAAACACAATTATCCCTTCACTTTTGCCACTTTCTCAAGCAGTTCTAAAAGTCCTTTTTTTTTTTTTTTTTCTTATTTTGCTGTCCTAGGAATTGAGCTTGGGCCCTTATGCATCCAAGGTTGGCATGGTACTGCTTGAGCTAAATCCCCAACTACCTCTAAAAATCTTTTCTGGTGAGTATCTTTAGCAGGTATGACCAATACTACCTATGGTGAATATTGCTGCATGCTGTCATCCACCTGACTTGCCAGATGTGGCACACTGTGACTTGTGGCTCTTCCCCAATGTCAAAATCACCATGAAGAGTAAATATTTCAAATCACTCCAGTGCACTGAGGCAGCCATGACAGTGGAACTACGGACATGAAAGAGAACATCCAAAATTCCTTCAGAAAGTGGCACAGCAACTAGAGAAACTATGTGTAAATGAAGAGAATTTTTAGAGAGATTAGTGGCAATATATATTTTACTGTAATTTAAAGTAATTAAAAATTCACTATAGTTTCTGCCTTGTATTACAGGCACAAATCTACTTTGTTTTGGTTGCAATGGACCTGCACTATTGGAAAGTCTCTGGCTACATTTTTTCACACTCTCTCTCTCTAATCTTGACTTACGCCCTCATGTTTGGCCACAAACCGTATAATGAAATTATGGTGTTGGATGGCAAAAGTTATGATTTCATTCCTTAGAAAATTTATGAAACTAGACAGTTCTCCAAACTGTGTTGAGTAAAAAACTTTCTCATTTACAAAAGGAAGATATAGGCAGTACAAAAAAAAAAAAAAACATTCCAAGCAGTACACATTCAATAATATAGCAAACCTTTAGTTACAGCCAGCCAAAAAATACTTAATTTAACAAACTCAGGAAGTATGTATTAGTAGAGGATACTACATGGAACAAATATTGTCTAGAACCTTACTATAGTTAGGTGTTGCTCTTAAAGCAATAAAGTACACAAAAATTTCTGCTCGTAGATGATACCAATTCCAGTGAAAAAATAGATACTTTAAATATTTAACTACATGACAACATGTTCCGAGAAACAATAATAATGTGAACAAAGTATTGTAAGAACACAGTGAAAGGAACAATTAGGTTTCCAAGGACAGAATAACCTCAGGCCAATTTAGACGAACAATTAACGGAACACCCATCATTTTCCAAAGAGCATGTAACTGTTCCGGTAAGCTTATTAGATAAAGATTATAATAAAAACCTGAAATTTCCCATAACCTAGAATATAACAAGATTTCATTGTAGACATAAGCCCATAAAATTGAAAGAAATTTTCTTTAGTATTAATTTGATATAAATTTTATAAGTAATATGTAGGCAGACAAGTCTTCCACCGTGTGGATCAAATTTCTTGAAAACTATTAAATTTGAGGTATAAAAGGTTAACATTTCTGACTTTAAAAGCACTAAAGCTTTCAACGCACAACAACAACAACACAATTGTCCTGTGCTTTAAAAATAGATACCATGGATTTAAATTCTACAATGTCTCAAATTCTGGCTTGGTTCCACCATTTATTTTCATTTCCACTTTTTAATTAAAATGGACACACAGACACATCAGAGAGAAAAGATTTCCCATGAACAAGAGACAAATGATAAACATCTTAACTGCACAAGCAGGTGGTATGAGAGTGTCATGAATATTCAGTTGTTCATGCAGATTTATCTCAGCCCTTACTGTGTTTATTGCTGATGGATTTAGGATGGACTGTATGACATTTAACAAAAGTCTAAACATTACTGAAGAAAATTATTTTTGTCTTCCATATTTAAGAATTATCAAACAACCATTGGACAAAACTTATAATATTCTTTGAGCATTCAAAGTGAAGAGCAAAATCCAATATGTTGTAAGGTACTGGAGTAATATAGTGTGGCCAACTGCCTGAAATAGATGCACCATTCTGGATGGTCAGTAATGCATGTGTGGGAAAATCTCTATATCTTTCCTTAATTTGGTTCTAATTCCATCTGTGCTCTAAAAATCTAGGTTTTAATAACGTAATTAAAACTGTCTTGGTAAACCTCACTCCTCATCTTTTTGGCTTGTTTTCTCATTTTTAACAAAAAATGGCTTGACCACCATCTTGATCAATTTCAGCCATCTTTTCTACTTTTGAAGAACCATAAAATACTTTTGAACTTATACAATAAATGAACTGGGATGGTGAAATAACATTTTAAAAATCTTGCACTAAATTGAGTTTTCCCACATATTGGCAATACATTTTTAAAATTTACATTCAGTTGAGGCAGGTCAGTTCTTAAATATATTCACATTCTGTCACTCATGCAAACAGAAAGATATGCATGTGTACTTAAGCATAAGCTGTAATAGTTTAACAGCAATAAACTCTAATCAAAATATTTCATAGGGATGGTGTGCACTTCAGTGAACCATGATTAGTCTTGTCCTTCCAGTTAAGCACATTAATTGTACACTTTGCAACCAAGAGGGACCCATAAGACTGTACTTTCCTAAATGGGTAGTTTTATTATGAAACTTAAACAATGAAATGCAAAAAAAATACATTTTCCTGTAGAATAAGTGAATAAAATAGCAACAGGAGACTCCAGGGTACTTGGCCCATAACCCCCACCATCTCACAACCTCTTACCAACATGTCACTATGTATATCCTGTCAAGAGACTGAAGGTGACTTTAAAAAATGTTCCTTACTTAACTAGTTGAAAAGGAAATACAACCTCAGCCACAAAGCAATCATAATTTCCTTAAACTATTGTCAAATAGTTTATGCTTGATCTCCTATTTTCATGATTTAGTTTATCACTTCCATCAGTCAGTGCTTTCAAACAATCTCTCTTATACATTAGAGCTTAATGACATCCCCCATTGATGTTTGATCTAAAAGGAATCCTCTTTTGCAAATTGTATAAGACCTTCCTCTCTTCATAGTATGTTAAGGGAAGGTTGGATGCCTGTGTGATATTCCCAGATTTGCCAGTTCAGCATTGAAGTGCTTATTAAAAATTCCTAACTGACTTGTACTAATATAAATTAGTAGGTAGAGAAAATAATCCAATGCAAAGTGCAAATTTTTATTCAAATAATTCTATTAGCATAATTATCTTTTTGAGGAAATTAAATGTACATTATTATACTTGATGTGGCACGAATTACAAAAGCAAAAATTTCACTTGTAAAGTTCTGTAGTTCTCCAGTAATTAGGCATACTGCACCCTAGAAACTAAAATTAAATACATAAATTAAACCAGTGGGAGAGACAATAACATTGTTAAGGGGCCCAGATATACCACAGTATACCATACCTGAAATTCAAGAATCGCAGAGCCAATGCAGACCAACCAAGAAAAGAATCACACCAGGACTCACACAGATCTGAGCTCATAACTGATGTCATCACTTGCCCTTCCACTATGGGAAAGCTCTAAGCCTGATCATACAGTATTTACGCAAATAGATGTTTTTTTGCCTTCTTTCTGAACATAGTCTCAATCTTTGTGATATAAATTCAGCATCAAGGTGTTATACAAATTCAGACGTACAGTTAGTGTCTTTCTCCATTTCCACAAATGAAACTTTCAGCTGCTAGTTCCCTGAGGATGCATGCAAAGAGATACAACAGGGACAGGCAGCAATCCCCTTACTGGAAGTAGCTTTCAGTTGAACTTATAATATTTGTATTAGTGACATTTAGTGATAATTGCTCTACAGTTGACAAGCCTAGAGTCCACATTTTCTACCAGCTAATCCTACTTAGATGGATGGAAAGATTAGTCTGACACTAAACTTAAATTCAAAGGAACAAAAAGAAGCTTTTGGTTCTCATCATATTCTATTCCTCTTTATATAGTGATCATTTCTAATAAGATGGGAATTAAGTGACAAAATAACACTATATATTAAATTTTTCTTGTTTGAGTCCCAAGAACAGAATAAAATTCAATTTCAACCCAGACTCTAATTCCAAAACACAAAAATGAATGAAGCTGGGAGGCTAGTCAGAATTTGCTTCTACAATTTCATCCAATATTCTCATCTCCATTCCATGGGAACCAAGCACCCAGTCAATATACGATCACTTCAATCATGTTTTTCCTATAAAATCTTCATTACTAAAGCAGAAGAGTTTTCATGTTGAAGTTACTGAGCAACAGGATACTATTTCTTGATAGTTTAATGGAAAGCAATGGGAATAGGCACCACATATTATCCCATTTCAATGCCCACCAACACACATCCTTCATTAAAGAGACAAACACATACAATTCTGGCACAATGAATGTGACAGCCGACATGGAAGCTATATGGATTCATCCTCATATTCCACGGACTCCTACAAGTCCGATCTGATTTCTTGCCTCTTGCCCATCCTGAAAGAAAGAGAAATCAACACTGATTCCTGCTGCAATGCCAGACTTCAAGGAAATAACAAGGAAACTGATGATGAACTGCACACTGTGGGCACCTTAAGTCCTGGAAATGTGCCGCACATTGAATGTCCATGTGTTTAGGTTCAGTCCCAAAATGACACTATTTGGAGGTAATAGAAACTTTAAGAAGATGGAGTTCTGATCATTGGAGCCATAGCCTTAAAGAAAAGAGTGAAATGAAAGACACAATTCTTCTTTATTTCCCAACTATGAGTTGAACATTTTTGTTACATTGCATATACTTGTCCATGAAAGACTGTCTCCCACAGATATAAAATTAATGAGTTCATCCAACAGTAAATTGAAACTTCCAAAACTGTGAGCCAGAATAAAACTTCCTTTTTAGCATTTTTTTAATCACAAGTATTCTGTTATAGTAACAGAAAGTTGACAGTGGAAAGGTCAAAAGATACATTTTGATTGGAATCATTGCATTGTATACCTACAAACTGGGGATATTTCTTAGGTTACTGATTTAGAATACATACTACATCTTGGAAGATGGTACTTGTCTTTGCAATATATTACTTTTGAGCTTGTACCTAAGGTGCTTGCAAATTCTACTCTCTGCTTATCAGGATAATGGCTTTTGATGTCAAATGCCCACTGCTAAATTTTCTTTGATGTAAAAATGATTTTGCTATAGATGAAGTGTTATAAATGATTCCATCTTTTGGATCATATACGCTAAAGTTTTTAAATGACAACTTTTTTAGGGAAGGAAAATAAATATATATATTCATATGCATTGGGGTAGATACAAGTATTTAAGAGGTTTAGAACACCTCAAAAAGATTGTACCACCAGACACTACTTTTTT
Organism: Thryonomys swinderianus; assembly: GCA_004025085.1. Taxonomy (NCBI): domain Eukaryota; kingdom Metazoa; phylum Chordata; class Mammalia; order Rodentia; family Thryonomyidae; genus Thryonomys; species Thryonomys swinderianus. The sequence goes on along the minus strand of PVIC010016359.1, from coordinate 2,594 downwards.
TCCAGGATGTAGTATTATTTTAAATCACGCCCACCAGCAATCAATACCGCATACCAAAGTGCTGGGTGTGGTATGCTCATGCCTATAATCCCAGCACTCGGGAGGCAGAGACAGGTGGATTGCTGAGTTCAAGGTTTGCCTGGGTTACATAGTGAGCTCAGAGCCAACCTGAACTACAAAGTGAGACCCTGTCTCAAAAAAAAAAAAATTTACAATTGGAACTTCGTCATTGCTATGAGGTTACTGGGGATTGGATTGTGGGAACAAGAGAGAATTATTTTGCTATTTATAGAGCAGGAAAGCTGTTTTTCCACATTTCCTGACGTGAAAACAAATGCTGAGGTTTTATCTCTGTACCAGGAGACCTACGCTCACAAGACACCAAATTTGACAGACTTTAGATCTTGAAAGTTGCAACTTTCAGAATTATGAAAAGTAAATCTGTCTCATTTATAAACTGTCCAGCCTGTAATATTTCGTTACAGCCATTTGAATATACTGAAATGCAGAGTTGATATCCAGAAGTACAAGTACTGCTGAAATACTGGCATGCACACAGTCATATAACTGGCTAATTGATAGACTAGCAGAAGTTTGAAATGCATTCTGGAAAAATTGTACAATGCTGCCAACAGAATTGTAGATGTGATTCTAGTGAGGGATCAGGGGAAGAGCAGAGCTCTGCAGAATCATTCTCAGAGGCTATGTGAGTGGTGAGAACATTTTGACAATGAGATCATTCTGAGGATGACTCAGATGAAAATGAGCAACATATTATTGGAAACTAGAAGAAAGGTAAATCTTTTAGAAGATAAAGCACGTGGCTGAATTTCATTAATATTTTAGGACTTTGTGGAAGATAGAATTTTGAGTTATGCAAAAGATGTTTGAAGAAATTTCTAAACAAAATTTTAAAGGTGCAATTTGGCTTCCAGATAAGTGATAATGATGTAAACATTACAGTTGGCATCATAGGGCCAGAAATTTAGCCCAGTGGTTCTGGTGCCTACCCAACAAGCGCAAGATCCCTGGTTCGATCCCTGGTAACCACACACAATACCAGGTGTGGTGACTCATGCCCACCAGCAATCAGTACCACATACCACAAATGCCGGCTTTGGTGGCTCAAGCCTGTAATCTCAGTACTCAGAAGGCAGAGGCAGAGGCAGGGGCAGGAGGATTGCTGACTTTGGGGCTTGCCTGGGCTACCTAGTGAGCCCAGGGCCAGCCTGAGCTACAAAGCAAAAACCTTTCTCAAAAAAAAAAAAAAGTTGCCAGCGTATTTAAGGATGAAATATTAACTACCATTTATTAAAACAGGCAATAAAACAAAACCCATCTTATTTTTTCTGAATTACAGTTAAAATGAAAGAATGAGAAATCCTTTTTTAAATAAAAATCTTTAACAATAATAAACTTTTAGAAAAAATTAAGCTGAGTCTTTTTTTGTTTGTTTTGGTTTTGTTGTTGTTGTTGTTGTTTGTTTGAGACAGGGTCTCACTTTGTAGTTCAAGCTGTCCCTAAACTCACTGTGTAGTCCAGGCTGGCCTTGAACTCTCAGTGATCCTCCTGCCTCTGCCTCCCAAGTGCTGGGATTACAGATGTGAGCCACTATGACCAGCATTGTGGTATGTGGTACCAGGGATCAAAAAAGGGACCTAGTGCTTTGCCAGGGGAAAGCTGGAACCACTGAGCTAAATGCCGAGCCCTAAGCTGAATCTTTAACTCACATCATTCCACTAAAATTAATTTAACATCTGACATGCATTTATACCCAAAAAGCAAAATATATTAAGATATTAAAAAGTAAGAGAAAGTATTAGACAACCATTGCAAATAAGCCATGTCATAAGTAATGATTTCTTTACAAAAAGAAATGATAATGGTCAATTTTATTTCATCAAAATAAAAGCACCTTTCTTCAAAATCATTATCAAAACAATGAAGTAAGCCAGAAACTGAAAATATATGTATACATATATATGTATAGTAAATAGAATATACTGTACAAAGAACTCTTAAAATCAAAAGCAAAAATACAAAGGGAACAGAATATGCAAAAGATTTAAAGAGATACTTTATGAAAAGAGATACAGAAATTGACAAAACTCATACAAAAAGGTTCTCAATATCATTTTTCATCAAAGAAGTGAAAAGTTGTTAAGAACAAAGGAAATTCAAATTAAACACAAAGTGATTCATAATTGGGATGCAAAAATTGAAGACTGACATTAACCATTGTAGACAAGAATGAACAATGAAAATGGTGAAATAACTTTGAAATATCATTTAGTATTATGAAGTTGTTCATATGCTTATCTTGTGACACAGAACTTCTACTTACTTACCAAAGAGAACTGAAAATATGCCAATAAAAGTATGTATACAAGGGCCAGAGGGTTAGCTCAGTGGTTCCGGCGCCTGCCTCGCAAGCGCAAGGTCCTGAGTTCGATCCCCGGTAACCACATATAATGCTGGGTGTGGAGACACGCCCACCAACAATCAACACCGCATACCACAATGCTGGACATGGTGGCTCACGCCTGTAATCCCAGCACTCGGGAGGCAGAGACAGGAGGATTGCTGAGTTCGCG